>CABFOQ010052559.1:0-17231 GCA_900660455.1 Gephyroberyx darwinii
TGGCTAGTGCAATTTTACATAATCCGGCAGCACTCTCCGCTATATAAGCAATAGCGGAAAAAATACACTATGTACAAAAACTAAGCTAGCTCACGGCTCTCTCTGCAGGGTGAGGGCTCTGTTGCCTTTGTCATGGTCAGCCTCCACTTCCACAGGCTGGTGGAGAAGAGTCTCCTGGGATCCTCCATTTGGTAGGCTACTCTCTTGCTGGCACTTCTTATTCACTTTCTTAAATGGCGTACACTATTACCAACAGATGGTTTGGCCCCAAATGCAAAGGATGCGATAATTGGCACGAATCGTTTGATGCTCATGATGTGACCTGTCTATGATGCACTGCAGGCATGAGATTTGAAGCGTCAGCAGCACTGGCATCTGCGTTCTGCAATGGATAATGTCACTGTATCAGTGTCAATGTCCCTTTATAGTGCTACGAAAGATGTTCTGTGGCCTGTTCTGCAATCTGCTTCTCATATTTGGAGACCAGCTAGTAGACCAGCTAGACCACTGGTTTTCAATCATAAGTCATCACTACACTACAGCAGCTGTTTTCACTTGAATAACCCCTCCTCTCTGGTTGAAGGGATGTTAATCAGTCAAATCAGCTGCTGTAGTGTTTGGTTAGATAGAAAAACCTGCATACTCTTGGGTTACGATGGCACATGATTGAAAACCACCAGTTTCTAGTTTCAAGTTTATTGTCACATACTAGATAACAACGCAGACATCATTACCAGCAGTGAAATTCTTGTCCTCCGGGTCAACTCAACTTAACACAGTGGTAAAAAAAGTCAGATAAGTAAAAATACAAGTAAAAATCTGAAATATCGTACACTACTTGCTAAATTACCCGATCAATTTGCTGCCACTGAATCATGTTCAAGTCATATTGCCTTAAAAGTAGTTCAAAGGTCACTGTTAAGTCTTTTTCACAACAGAATATTGTCCTCTGTTAATGTGATGCGTCATCTGGAAAATATCTGTTTTCTGACATTGCAAGTCTTACTAAGGACTACTTTTCTCTTGGTTTTGTTAGATTGTTAGATACTTGGTGTTAGATAAGTAGTGATTTGCCAAATTATTGTACTACTTCACTTAATGTGAGTCTTAGACTTGAACATAATGTGGACACAGCCCCCTCTCCTGGTTGCTGGTGAGAGCACAATACTACAGCTCATTCAATTGCAGTTGAAAAAATAATCCAAAAAAGGCCCAGAACCTCTGAAATGCCTTTTATTATGCTCTTCACTCACATCACTTTTCCTCATTTTTTAATCACGTTTTTCCCTCCTCCAGCCCCTACCTTGAGCCAGTGGACAAACCCCCTTTTGATGACATAGACCCCGAGTACGGTCTCCATGGTTACACACTACACATTGTTCTCCACAACGCTGTGACTGAGATCATGTCCGGCCACTTCTCCCAGCTCTTCTGCCGGAGATGTAAATTATTTTGACTGACAATATATCAGGTTTCTGTGGGCAATTTAAAAACTTTTTAAATTATCTAAATTGAAGGCCTTAAAGTATTAGAACAGGCTTAAATGTTGCTTTCTGAAGCCTGCAGACACTCTGTGAAGTGAATATACTTGGACTTTGATACCTATAGTTATACATTCACATAGCACTTTAAGGGTCAACTGGCCTCACATTACATTATAAAGACCTACGGTGTTGTCATTGACCAGGTCAGATCAGTGGTGGCCTAATCCAGCTGACTGCCATTAGCAGGACCAACATGTCCCAGCACACACCTCTGTCCGGTAACATCGCCCTGCCCTGGAAGTGTGAGGCCTTGGAGGGCACAGTGGAGGTACTACTTTTTCACTGAATAACTGTGTTATTGTAAGGGGGGAGGGGGCACAGTGCTGATGAATGAAAAAAGTACTAATGGAATTGGAAAATACATCATGCTATTTATTATTATTCCATTTTTATTCTTAATTGTATGAGGCCGACCCATCACCGGAGGGTCGATGGTTCGATCCCCGGTACCACCAGGAGGGTGTATTCCAGCTGTGAGCTGGTGATTGGAAAAAAAAAAAGAAAAAAAAATGACTGGTGTCACAGCTACGGTGCCCACCAACACTGCCGAAGTGCCCTTGAGCAAGGCACTTAACCCCAAAACTGCTCCAGGCGCGCCGTTCAATGGCTGCGCTCTGCCCCCTGACCTGCATGTGTGTGGGGTGATATGTCAGGGGTGTGCAGAAGACAAATTTCACTGCATGTATGTGTATGTGACGATTAAAGTTCATTAGTGAACCTGTTTCTCTCTCTCTCTCTTCTCGTATTCTATGTCTTGGCTGCTGTAACAGACAGTACCTATCTAGCTACCTACCTACCTATTATTGGTTGTTATTACCACAGACCTAGTAAAGTCCATTTCCTTCCAAGTATAGTCCATTTGGGTCCAAATCAGTCCTTCCTATTTCTGGACCTAGAAGAAGACTTTTCTTTTGACAATTTTGATTTCAGCCTAATGGATGTATTTTGGGCTAAATCACAGATTTCAGACTGGACATACAGTAGTTCTCAGCCAACAAACCAAATTTCATTTTTAGTGACAGTTTACAGCATCGATAGTCAACATAGAAAAGAGGTCTTCACACCCTTTTCTGTTTGTTTTTCTTGGTAGAACTGCTGCATGATGAGTCTGACTCTTGTTGACGAATCCCAGAAACCCTTCTGGTGCATCAGCTCTCCTGTTTCTATGGTGCTGGCTAAGAAGCCCATCTCCTATGACTATGATGGCGAGCACTTCTTGATCCTGTACCAGGACGGAGACGGTCGGGTGAAGATGGAGCTTGTGTGGATGAAGGAGCAGAAGCAGTTCTTCCTCGTCAACCTCACTGTCTATGTAGCTGTTTACAAAGTCAACAGGCATTTCAGTAGAGATTACTGAAGCAGCAGTATTCCTGCCGTGTTAAGTTCCTTTTGAAACTTTGTTATATATTAGTATATATTACTCATATGATTGTGTACAAAACCAGATGCTTTGTGCACAACCTGTGTATTTGTTAAACACAACACAGAATAAGACATTCATTTGTAATTTGTTTGTGATGCATTAAATATACTATGGCTGTTACACTTGAAACCTTCTTGTTGGATTTAAAGTCACAAAGCGGAGACGTGCAGATGTGGATATTTATCACAGTGACAACAGATTAGACCCAATGCACATTGAATATTTCACATTATGCTGTTTCCTTGATGTTTAAATAGAAATTGGAGGCTTAGTGGTGATCTTTTCCGAGTGTCATTTTACATTTGTGTGCTGTGGTTATTTTATTCCACAATGAATTCTAATCAATTCCCATCCATCTTCACATATGAGTGAATATTTTGCCAGTGCACAGGATCTGATGTACCTATCCCTTGTGCTATTTAGCGTCGGCACATATGTAGAAATCTGACTGACAGCGGGTATGTCATTGATGGTATCAAGTGGGAACATCCATCACAGATGTTTTCTTGAAATAAGCCCACAGCACCTTCAGAAGGCTCAACAGTAAATTGTGCTGCCCCAGAGCCATCTCCCTCCATAGACATTTGATCATTTGTACCTTTATGATGCACCTAGACCCAGGAACTTAGACCACAATATTTCACCTAATATTTTCCAAACCTCACCGGCAATGTCAACAACAATAGGCTGAACCTCTGACCCCACTGGCTTGAAACAGCCAGGAAACAGGAATTGTACAGATTTAACTTAGAGTATTGGGAGTTAAGGATAGCTTATGACAAACCACTTCTGGTACAGTAGAAATGCTGTCACATACAAAAAAAAACTTATTTCAGTTGTGATGGATTTCCATATTTGGTACTCCAACTGGTGTCCTTTCTTATCTGTTTACTCTCAATTGCTGCTATCAGGAATTTCAAGTTAGTTATAGCACCAAATGTTATTAGCTGTTGGGGAGACTAACCGCATCTTGACAGGGTATGCCATTTGTTGTCTTCAACTAGCCAATGCTTCAGGATTTGGGTTGACGGGAGGACATCAATTGTTTCTCCGATAATGAATGTAACTCCAGATGCCTCGTTATTCCTAAATTATATTCCAACGAAGCTTCTTGCTCTCTGCACTTTTACAGTTCACCCGTTGCCCCTGCTTGCACATCTTGCCGCTTCTCCCTAGTTATGTATTTCTTCTCACAAAGATGCTGCTTTTTTTTTTTAAAGATGCTACTTTGTTCTATGCAGGTTTGCTTGTGCCAAGACCAAAGCATCCACAGATCTGTTACACATTCCCTATACAATTCCTGTGTCTAAGTGACAATTACGTCTGCTGAACTGCTGCTTTAGGGGCCCAATTCCCCCCAGTTAGCAGAATCGGCATTAGACTTCATACTGTTAGCATCCACACTGATCTTACTTAGTACATTTGAAGATTCAAATGATTGCCATTCCTATAGAAGTTTTAGGATTTTGCTTCAGTTTTTGTTTTACAGGATTAAAGCAAAACAAAGTAAAAGTGAAAATATGGTGGTGGTGTTATGTGGCTAATAATTATTTGACTAATCCCACTAGCTACATGAAAGTTTAGTTGCTTTTTTTATTATCCAGGCTAATTACGTTTTGTTCAGCATTTTCCTCTTATCATAGCAGTTCCCCTTAACACCAAGAGCCATTACCTCAATTGCATTGTCAGCCATTATACAATCACTTTTAGATGAAAATTGAGTTTAATGTCCACACCCTGGGAAAGTCTCTCAATAGAGATAGAATTAGTATGGGAGTAATCGTTGGAAGCAGTTGCCATGCTGCTGATGGGCCAGCATTGCTGATGGCAATAAAATAGGCTGGCCTCAGGGTAATAGGATTTCAGAGGCTTCCCCTTCTATTCTCTGTGGGGGTCACCATCACCTTGAAAAAATGCTTATTTTTTCCACACACATCACCAACTACCTTGGCACTCAACAACCAAATTCATTTGGGGAAATGTGCCAGAGGGAAAGAGGGGCTACAGTATAGGTGATGAATAGGCCTTTGTTGCACCAGCTGTGCAAGTGAGTTTAGACTAGCCTGAAGGGACACTGGGTTAGGGCGAGAGAGAGAAACTGTCTGAATGTTAAGGACTCTGTATTTTGTCATATCCCTTTTACAGGGCCTCTGCTCCTCAACAGCATCCACCACTCTAATGAAACATCAGAGTATCGGAGAGTGCTGTAGAATGGTCAAGCATGGGGGGGCTGGCCAAAGAACTAGATTATATTGAACGATCTCGTACACTTCATGCACTGACAAATGGCATGATATAGGCCATTACCTGGACTGAATGATGTGTACCACGTCTTACTCTCAAGTTACAAGTGTGTTAACTCATTTTCACTGCAGTGACCTTCACACCCCTATCTGCTGTCACATCAACTATTGCAAACTGCCAATCCTTCATTTCCATTTTATTAGAAAAACCAGGGGCCCAAGGGTATTGTGGGCTAGTAATGACTTCCCAAGAACATTCAGCCACTTATCCAAACAAATGGCTAACCAAACGGTATGGATTTTTGGGGCAAGGGCTATTTGATTTGTATGGAGCCTTGACTGGCAGCATGCTCTGTTGTTGATTAATCCTGAGGGGCAGGATGTGTCCCTATAGTCATTTCTTTATGACTGCTACATTTAAAGAATGAAAACCAGAAAAAATCAATTTGTATGAAATATAGTTTAATATCAGTTGTTCTCCAGTAGATGGCTCTCTTCAGTAAACAATGAGAGAAGCCATAAGTAGCTAAATGTTTTTCAAAAAAGTCTCCAGTATTTCAATCTGTCTGAAGACTATTGTAGAGAAGTTTACAAAACTTGAAAATGATTTATAGAAGTATTTTTTCAATTAATGATGCATACTCATTCATCATGTCTGCCCTGTCGCTGGAATGTCACGCTTTCTCTTTCCTCCTAACTTTTTTCTTTATTTTTCCTTATTTTGCTCTTTGTGTGTTCTTTTGTAAGTAAAGTAATTACAAGGCTGTATGAGTTAATCAAAGCTGAAAAGAGCTGAACTGCATATAATGATTAAGAAAAGATCTGCAGCACAGTCTGCCATCAAATGGGTAAATTCAGCGACATAAAGCTTCATTAAACCCATCTCTCTTAGTTTCTTAAAGGGCTAATCTGGGAAGAAAATTGCTTCTATTTTTAGCCTTTAATTCAGTCCCTTGTGAGTGACCAGCTGGGTCTGCAAACCATTCAGCCTCAGAAGCGAAAGACACAGTCTTCGCCACTCTCTCATTAGAGGAAAACAATCAATTTATAATGAAATCTACCAGAAAAAAAGATTGATTCGAAGTGCATGTGCATTTGTGCATGCGCAACTGTGTGTGTACATGCATGCATGTCAAGCAGGAATGGCTTTTGTGTGTGTGTGTATATCAGCTTGTCAGACAGAGGGGACTGTCACATGAGAGACTTGGTTCATCAATCATAACCCAAATATTATTTTCGAGAAACATGTTTGTTTTTTTATGTGCTGCATGTGTACTGAACTGCCACTGACATTTACTGAAAAGAATACGACTGGTCTCAATTCCCATTCCTCTTATTCTGGACAGAGTCTGGGACTCGCCAATTAAGAAGCAATCATAAAGTGTGGGCCCACACTAATGGGTGCATAGACCTCACAATTTGTCATTGACTTGGCTGGGATGTTGTTGTCCCACACCTACCACTCCTCACTCACTACCCCTTTTGGGGACAACCAGCACAAGTGGGGTCAGGGAGGTTAATTATGGTGGTAATGAGAGAAACTTTTAACTACAACATCCCAAAACACCCATGTTAAAAGTCTCCCATTCAGAAATTGCATGACTTATGAAACTGTCTTGCTGACACCACAAACTGACTGATGCCAACAGTTCTCAGCGCTGGGATTGACCCACATCAGTCCACCTGTCTTCCTTGGTCCTCTCCACATTGTTTGACCTACTCCAATCCTTCTGATCCCCGTGGGAAGGGGGTTTGGGCAGTGGGAAAACCTCCAGGGGTGACATTATTGCAATAGGATTATTATGCCCAGTGTGATCCCTGATTTAGATTCCCCTTTACGGTGCATCGGGACCACACGGGCATGGAGATCCGTTTACATCCAAGCTGCTACTCATCCGGTGGCTGCCAGTGCTCCATGTGTAGTATGGCAGGAGTACCATTCCTTCCACAATGTCCAGTGTTTCCTCAGTCTGTAAAGATACAGAACGATTATGGACATATTTCAGATATGCAGGGTTGTACTTAGTTCACTTTCAGTTCAATCAATACAAAATGCAAGACCATTAATTCTCAACTGTTCCATTCAGTATGTATATCTTTACATTTTTTGTGTGAATTGTCCCTGACCCTGATTTGTAGACTCTGTGGCAGTCTCAGACAAAATGTTGGCTTGGTATTTCTGATCCTACTGCCTTTTGGACTGTTGCATGTGGATTCAGAAGTGGTCACCCCACCACCTACAAGCCAAGCCCTTCTTCAGGACCAGATCTTAACCCAATGAAGCATTGGGGCTTTTCTATAAGACCATAGCATAGAAAGTGTTAAATACAGGACACGAGTGCTGCAGAAAACAGGCAGGCTTCACAGAAAACCAGCAGTGCTTTGCTAGTATACAGAGTTCCTGGAACAATTGGGTTTAGCGCAAAGGTCTGTGCCTGAGGCCAACTCTATTGATCTCAACCACTATAGAGAGAGAGAGATCGAGAGAGAGAGAGATGAAGACAAAAAGAGAGAGAAAAGCAATGAAGGCCAATTTTGATACACACAGAATCCTCCCTCATTATGTGTGAACTGGCATGCCGAGGCTTTCCTGGTGGATGTCAGCGGTACCCGCTCTGAATGTGTGTTTGATTGTGTGTTTTGATGGCAAATCCTCTGTTGTGGTGCTGAATCTAAAGGGCGTGTTTGTGGCTTGTCAGTGGTGTTTTTGGTCAATTACACCCAACCAGGCAGTGTTTATCTGTCGCTTGGCGCTTTCTAAACTCTCTCTACAGGGCTATGAATTGTTGAAAACCCACCGGTTAGTTTGTCTGCATCACTGTAGTGTGTTGTTTAGACTTTTGACAGTGGAAGAAACCCAAGACACCATTACTCATCATCTGTGCCTGGTTTGTTACTGTTAAGTGCTACATTGAGTTCTCTATTGTCATCTTACGACACTGACATGAAAAATTTAATTGGCATGGTTTGGGGTCATATTAGGTCACTACTATATATCTGTGCTCCAGTTTTCCTTAGGAATCAGGTTTTAGTGAAAGGTACCCAAAATGGAATACTAGGCACTTGATTTAGCAGGATATTGCACTAGAAAACTACATGACAAGATTAACACACACGCACACATACACGTTCAAACATGCCAGCCTGGCATGGTATGATTGCATTTTAATCACTAGCTGTTGTGGGGCCACCTGTGTACTGACACCCATTAAAGATGATGGCAATCACTGTGGCTGGGATAACATTTCCACATGCTTGCACCTGTCACATGGAAAACCAAGACAGATACGTTTGGCAGTCCGCCGCATTGATACCTGGGTATTTCCTCTCAATCCAGCCAAACCGCTATATCATAATATTTTGATGGAGCTCAAGTGCCACACAGGCTTTCAAGGTTTCACCACTATGGTCTACTTTTCTTCTATCAAGTTGTTCAAAATGTCCAGTTTCTCTAACGGCACCATATTCTATCCATTTGACTTTGGTGTCTATTTGCTTTTGCTGATTCTTTCTGCGTCTGGCTTCATGTTTTATGTTGTTGTCATGATCTGATTTTATGGAGCAAGTAATGAGATTCACCTCCACTGTTTCTATGGCAATGACCCCTGACTGAGTATGCCTGTCCTTACTGGCCATTGAGCCTATCACAAGAACACTGACCTTTGGAGAGGGAGACGCGAAGCATGCAGGCTGTTCTCTCACAGAAACCAATCTCCGTTATCTCACCCTGAGAACAAAACACTGCCGAGCAACAAAGAGCAGTACATTAACTTATGCTCACCAGTTGTAACAAAGACACACTCAATTAGTATTGTGAGAAATAAGGATAAAACCTTTACTGCAATGGGTGAGGGAGCGCGGCCAACGGTTTTGCAGTATCAGTTAGTATCGCACATCCTGCCCGCACTCATCCATAGCCTAACACACACTCGACCAAAGAGGAATTGAATGTGAGAGGTCAAATATGGTGCACCTCACTGCATTATGGTCTCATTTTGATCAAGTGCATTTCCCTTTACTCACTTATTCTTTGTATGTAAGTGTATGTCAGATCCACATGGGATTGATGGATGTTATTGTCCTACACCAAGAATCCAGGAGATCCAATGTTAAATAATGACCGACATATCTAACTAATGAATACAGTTAGTGGTAGCTGGGGGGAGATATCTCGTTTGAGAGATGAGAGATCTACGTTTACAGGCATGATGATGATTGATGCTATTAGGTCCCAACATCTCACTGGAGTCTCCACACTTCATGATCACTCACCTCCAGTATTAGTAAGATGAATGGTCTTCCCTTGTGTGGAACTGGAGAGCTAATTTTCTCTTAACTTCAACTGAAAGCAATGGTCAAAAAAAGTGACATGGAGCGAACACAACTTAATGATGATTGCTGGAAATGGTAGGGATCATTTTTCGTGTTTGTATAACTTGTCAGCCTGTGAACATCCCCTATAGTTCCTCTAGCTGTGTGGGTTTTTTATGGAGATTAAGGGGCTTTATCTTTAATCACAGACAGTAAACCATGGCCATAACACTGGAATTACTGGTTTGTCTACAAATGAACCTGTTACAGGGACATGGTCTTCAATTTGTGGATTTTTGATGTCTCGTGGCTATGTACAGACAGAGATGCACTTGAGTGAGTAGAACCCCTGGAGGAAGAGGAGGAAATGTAGAATGGCCACAAGAAGGCACTGAAGCACCTTGTGAGACTTTGTGTATTTTATGTATATATGAGAGACATTGTACCATACGGGGTTTGTACTAAGATAGATCTGGGCTTGTGTTTCATTTAGTTAAATTCATTTATATACAATGCATACGCTTTGTATATAAAAGTTTATCATATAGATGTATTATATATGAATGAATGAGAAAGGGACATATACCTAAAGTGCCATGATGCTCATTAAAGTCATTCTGATCTGGTCTTAAATTTCTGAGCGTTTTATGGGTCATAACCCAACTCTGCTGGCTGACATGCTGTAAATCCTTTTGTCATTGTTTAGACCTGTAAAGGTTTGCCTGATAATCTAATCTGCTGTTTCCCACCAAAGCCTGTTCTGAGCGACCCAGCGGTCACTATCCTATCCTTAAACCAATATTGACCCAGGATTTGTGATATAAAGAAATGAATAACAGCATTAATATATATAGGAAAATTGCTTTGTTTGCCAGGCAAGTTTCTAAGCCAGAATATGAGACTAAATGATTTACAATGAATCTACTTCCAAATTGAATCTGTTATTGTTTCAGTCCCTGCCAAATGTTCCCTTCCATACCTCAGGTTTAGCAAGCATCCATTGAAGAATTGGCACAATCTGGAGGTCAGGATATATTGTGTTGCAAAACATCTATTTGGGAAATAAAGCTGGTGGATCTAATGTTAAAACACTTTCAATCAATATATAACACAATAGATCGGTCAAAATTTGCTTACACAATCTCCAAGAACGATCAATTAATTAAGAAAGTGCCAGTGCTGTAAGAATTCACAGGGGAGGCCAACCAGTATAAGGAGCTTATCTTCCTGCTGGCGGTCCAAGACTATGATCAGATAGCGTAGCATCAGTGTTACGAAATTTGGCTGGCTATGTATGTGCTCTACTTGTTTACATCCTCCTGAAACTGTTCAATTGCTAGAGAGAGCATTCATTTTGAATAAAGCAACACCCTGATCTAGACCTGTCTATGCCAAAGGACCCACTGTACACTGTAGGTGCTTTTCCTCCTCAGCAGCTTTTGTTTCTTCATGTCACTAGGTTTGATGGCTTAGATTGTTCCTGTCAGTGTTCTCCTGACTCCTCCATCCTCCTCCTGTGGCCTTGCTATACCGGCTCCCACAGCCCTCAACACCCCCACGTCATCACTTTTGCTGTACTCACAACCTTGTGGGCTGGAGCACACACTGCATCTCATCAGAGAATATTACCTAACACTCCGAGGACAACATTCATCAACGTCAGAGGGCTTTTGCCAACGGTGCATTTCTTTCTACAGGCGGCCCAAGTCCATTTCAGTTGTTCCAGCAGCACCGCAGGGTACCTTGTGCGACCTGTGCCATTTCAGCAATGCACACACACTATCTCTTTCAAGGTTCTTCAGTCTGCACAGCATCTCAAACTTCTTTTGTCCTATTGATATTAATGGTTTCCAGCATTATACATTTTTTTCACATCACCATTGACAATCTAAGTCAGATGCCCAAAACTGTCACCAAACTCTTCTCAGAATGGCTTCCTCTATGAACCCAAAGTCAATGACCTACGTTTTGAAATGGCGAAATACCAATGCACACCCAAACTGAAGTTTTTGACCGTGTTGAAGATGTGTTTTAGATGCACAATTGAACTTATTGCAGTCAGAATGGCAACATAAGAAAAAACAGACACAAAAACAATGACAAATAAATCGTCTCAACTAGTAAACTGTCAGCGTTTATACGCCTGAATATGACATGAAGGAAAAAAACTTTATGATGCCTGTAAGATCTGTGAAATTCATTAATGGACATACTATCTGTCAAGGTTTCCCTATGCTTTATTCATATCTACACAGTCGGTATGTGCAGGTTACCAAGCAGAAAAGTGATCACAATACTACCATACCAAACATGTCTCAAAGCAGATTACAAATGAAACTTCCATGAGTAGCTGTAGGGTAACCTTTTGTCACGCAGACTTCCAGGAAAACACTTGACATTACATCAGTTAATATATCAATGCACGGGCAAGCGTGGCATAAGCACAGCTCTGGGGGCTGTATGTTATTCAGAGCCTCTTACGAACAACAGCCTTCCAACAACACCCTCGGGAACTTGCAATGATCCCGGTGTTTTAAAGAGTCACGTAAGAGCTACAACCGTCACACTAACACGGGCAAAATCACATTAGCTACTAGAAAGCCTTTTGATTTAAGATGCACAAACACGTAAGCCCTGCTGAGGAGGCTGGCATGCATACAGAAATGACATCTGATTTATTATTTGGAATTAACTAGTGGGTTTCGTCCTTGGCATCTTGAGTGCTGTAGGTGTAAATCTTGAATCTTGAAGTGTTTTGAACAAAAGACCAAAAAATGTGTTTGGGACATGATAAACAAAGGGAGCTTAAGTATGGCTAAAATATTCAGGGAAGCCTCCCAGCCTGTGAGAATGTGTTTCAAAGACTTTCATGGGCAGTCTTTCAGCACATGAAAGATACAGATAGGAGATTGTAAAAATATAAAAAATGCATGGATCATACTGAACGCGTAAACAAAGCAGTTAAAAAAAGACTTGTGATACATATGATGTTTAAGTGCCTCTGTTCATCTTGTATATAGCATAATGATACTGGATATTAAACAGACATATATGATCTACAGCTGTTGTGGAATAAACATATTCCATGACAAATCATGTTCTCCAGTAGAGTTCATCCTTTACCACTTCCCCTTTTTTCCAGGCTGATCAGTGCAGCAAAAGGTTGACCTGGAAACCGAGCATACGTACAGGTAGACTAAAGGCAATTGCAGATGTGTCAGTGGAACCGACATCACCAGCTTCCTGTGACAGCTTGAGTTCAACAGCTTCAGTCCTCCCCTCAATATCACCTCTGCTTACTGAGTGGAAACCATTCTTCACATACGCCTGAAATGTTGTGTTGAGCCCTCGTCATGAATTACATCAACGTCCTCATTCTGGCACAAGGTTGGCAGATTGTTTAGGCTTGCCTGCTAGTAACTGAAAAGTTGATGGTGCAATTTCCCCAGTAGAGACTATGACCATCTGAGCAATGGCATCTAACCACCATTTATATGTGTAACAGGTTGCTCAAAGACTAGCTAAAACTACTGCAATACAATGCTACAGGCTCGCAATATGTTCCTGTTGTTGTATCTGTCCTCATAAAAATAAGAAATGTCATAGAGGAAATGAGTGCATCACTGCATTGATATTGGTGCGATATGTTCTTTCTACATTAGATGGACACCAACTGTATTCGTTAGCCTGACATCCTTCCCTGCTGATATCCAACCTTATTGAATTTCTGCGTTCAGGTGTCGTTGAAACAAAATGAGTCATTGAAATTGGAGCTTGACAGCAACGTCATGCCCCAGGCCGGATCTGTGCAATCTATACTGTATGAGTCCGCTGACTTAAAGGAGAGGGGGTTAGCGAGACAAGCACAAAAGATGCCAACGCATGCGGTAATGCATGCTGGCTCCTCTGTGTTTGATGCTGCTGTGTTGCATTCGGTTCCATCCCTCAATGCCCATATCTAATGTGTCGTTCAGAGCTTTCCGCGGCAGCAGAGCGTTCAGTGGTGCAGAGCATGGTGGGTCTCGCTGGGGAGCTGCAATCACAGCCGCACTACAGAAAGCATTCTGTGTGTTCGGCGTATTCCTGCATAATTTCTTCAAAGTGATTACAGAAATCAATGGAGGACTGCCACTCCCGAGGGCACCATCCAAGGCTTCGAGTAATCACAGTGTACATACCTGTCCAGCTTCTTTGGCCCAAGTTTTGCAAACACTCAACGACACCCTCAACACACATAAAAACAAAAAGCATCCGACACACACACACACACACACACACACACACACAACCTGTTGGGACTCCTTGTGCCTCATGCAGTTTCTGGATGAGAAACACTGGGACTGTTTGCTCCCTTAGCCCCAGGGCCAAGTGCCAGGATTGATCCCTGCATAAAGCCAGTGGGACTTTTTTTCATGAGGTGGTTTTAGCGGTGTCTGAGATTATGGCTGATGCTGGAGAGTCCACTAAATCATTCGTCCTGAGGCCCCATTGGCAAAGAACGCTTGTGTTTCATCTGGGCGATTTCTCCTGAGCAGACAAGACATAGCAGCAAACCAAATGCACCTGATGGTTGGTGAATTTTTCATGCTGTTGACTATAATCATAAGAAACCCCAGAGCAAAGCATAACCTTGAGTGAAGTTTGTGTGTGTGCCTGCATGTCTGCCTGTGTCTCTGTCTACATGTACCTGTAATGTATGCCTGCCTGAGGATGTGACAGAACACATAATGACCTCTGAACGTGCACCGGGGGGTTGTATGCACCATACCCAGGCCAGAAGTTGAAATATCAGCTACTATAAACAAGAAGTGAATGTAGAAGTGTGTATTTGGTATTCAGCAAGCGCACCAGTCATGTATCTACTCTACTGTAGTTTCTCAAGTGTGTTACTTAAATGAGCAAGTGAATGAACACATGAATGAATGGATGAACAATTGTGCCAAAGGGGGTCTTTGCTGATGCAAGGTATATTGATCTCAGGAAATAAAGTCAGCAACATATGATCTCTATTGTCATTATTTTTAAACACCTTATCCAGGCAAGCCGACTAAGAGTGGATTGTTATTTAGTGCAACAGCCTGGGGGAAGAGTTGACACGCGGAGGCTGATTATATTCTGTTACCTAGGATATGATCCATCTCCATCTTCACAGATGGAAAAACTGAGGTACATCAAGGTACAGCGGGTCACAGTGAGAAAGTTGACACCTCAGAAAACAGCAACAAGCTCAGAAAACTCCTCCTCTAATCCATCAGCAGCTATTTAGTTATTCACACTTTGACACTAGAGGGTCGTAACACATACTTAGATCTCAGCACTGACAAACCGTGAGCTCTGATGCATAAAAATGGTAATACAGTTGGTTCAAACCACCAAATAGCCCCCTGACTCTTGAACGCACACAAATCAACTCACTTCTTTGGGAAGTGCTTGTCAGGGTTGTGCCTCGAATTCCCGGCTCTGACTATGGACCATCCATCACTGCTTTATGACATTTAATATCTTCAAAAGGGATGTAAAGCATGGACAACCTCAATGACCTACACTACATACATCAAGCTCCTCTCTCCTACAGTCAACTTCTTGATTACACATGAAGGGAGAGAGCGAGGGGAGTGAACATGTGTTCATCGCATCTGATGTATAGGATCATTTCTCATTTATTTCCTCATGTGCTACTTAAACCAATAAATGAATGAATGGAAAATACACTTTTCTTTGTCCACTCCCTCTCTCCTTCTCTCTCTCCCTCTCTGTGCCTGTCTCTCTCTGTCTTTCTCTTTCTGTCTTTCCTCTTTTTCTTACTTTTTTTCTAAGATTTCTGAGATAAATGTTTTATTGTTGTTATGTCTGTAACTAAATATTCTGGATAATAGTGACACACCATTACATTACATGGGCTGAAGCTGGACAGCAATCTCAAAATATTCTATTCTATTCTATTCTATTCTATTCTATTCTATTCTATGCTGTTGTTATGGTTCCATATGCTGTTCCCATTATTCTATTACAGCCCCATTTGCAAACAGCAGATGTGACTAAATTTGTATTCACAATAATATGACACCATTTGTAAGACAACAGCTTTGCCACGAACACTGTCACTGCTGGTGCGATGTGTGTGATATACGATAATGACTCCGGGGTTGGTTGTATAGGGTCTGTCAAGGACTCCTCACGACACGCTTAGACCAGAGGTCAAAACCATGATTGGAATTTAGGAAGCTGATAGGCTTGGTGTAATACGCTGACCTTGGACTAAGAACCTGAGACAGGGAAGTAGGGAAGGGGGTTGGGGGAGATGTTGGGGGAAACAATGAGGGAGAAGAACAATGAATCTTCTCAGGGAAGTTAAAGGAATACACCAGTTTTTTGGGGTAGATTAGCCCATTGGTCAACTTACCAGTTAAATGATGAGAACACGGACACCAAAATCATCCACGGTAGGTTGTTTGCACTAATGGTCCATGCTAACACTTAGCATGCACTATCTTGAGTGATCATAGTTGAGTAGCATTATCCAAAGTAAATCATCCCTTGACATCGACCTTTGACATTTGTTTCCCTTCAGCAGTGGAGTTCACTTCCAATAGTCATTTGACACGGCCGTTACAAATGCTCTATCTCCTACTACAAAGGCATATTATTTTAAGCTGGGTTGTTAATTGAATCCATAAAAGTATTGCTCTTTAAAATGTGGAACACATTGCACCTCAGCTTTTCCCCAAACCAAATTATTAACAAGATTTAGTGTCAGTCTATTTTTCCTGTTTTGGGAGTATTATGAGTGAGCTGTGCTGAAAGGGAAGTTATTACTCTACCTCCATCCTGTGAAGGCCAGCAGAGCAGGATTACATGACAAAGGAGAAATGCTTTAACCTTCAGTCATTCAGCACATCAGTCGAGCACATTTGTTCTTGCTCATATGCTCATGCATTTGTCATAATATCTCTAATTCCCACACAAGCAGAGGAAAAGGGTATACTGCTGAATTGCTGTGTGTATATATTCAGCGAGCATAGACAGATATGAACTGAGGTCAGTGTTTGTCACTCTGTTCAGCTGTTTGTGTTTGCTTTTTGTGAGAAAATTCAAGATTCAGTGTTTTTACAAGTATTGCTTTGACAGCAGCATGTTGGCAAAAAGTCTATGAATTACTGCCAGCAAATCACAACAGGAGTCTTGGATGGATATGTCGGATTCCTCAGGAGTGAGGAAGCATTTTGGAGAAGTTCAAACGTGCCACACCCCCCCACCCCCACTCTCCTCCCACACACACACACACACACACACACACACACACACACACACACAAGCACACACACACACAGAGACAGTAACCTTGAGAGAGTTGCCCATGGCTCATCCTGACACTGTCTGAGTCCTGACACCAGGACCCATGGCAAACTGAACCTAGAATTGCCTCTGCCTGCAAAAAAAAAATAGTGATTTTACACCTGAAATCTGCCAAGGTTTATTTGTGTCAAAAGGTGTGCTACTGCTTGACTGACTGATTACATTTGACTCCACATGAGTAAGCTGTATAGCTGTCTACTGGGGGCCTAAGCATTTTCCAAGAGCCTCTCTGGGGCTTTCTTTGAATTTCAGAGAGGCTGACAGTGAAATTGAACTGTTTGAAATATAAACAGGATTAGATTTTCTTTTCTTACAAAAAAAAATAAAAAGCAAAGACAACCACCCCCCCCCCTC
>CABFOQ010052559.1:17251-35887 GCA_900660455.1 Gephyroberyx darwinii
ACCCCCACCCCCCCCCCTCTGCTGGTCCTACAATGATAAGATATGACTATTATTGATCATCTGATTATCTAATAATGCTGCCTTGCTAACTCTAGTATGCAATTCACATGCCTTGCAACATTGGTCAGCAAATAAAAAGTGAAGTGAGCAAGTGAAAGACCACTCCAAATATACAAGCTCAGCCGTTGTCTCAAGTTAACAATGGCACACGCTTGACCTTTCCAATAGCCTAACAGTAGCCTAGCAGTAGTTTAGATATAGACCAGAATAAACCAAACATATGAGAGACCAAAATATTCTACCCCATCATTATCCAGTCTGTATCATGGTCGATAGACGATAGAGCCCCCTACAGGAAGGATGAGGTCCACTTTGGCAGACTCAGCAAAGGTAATGTATGTAAAGAATAGTGATAGGAGACATCAGAATGAGGGAATACCACCGGGACACATCCACATAGCACTATGCAGGGAACCTATCCAGCAGTAGGGCAGCAACATCAAAGGGCTATGGTCTATAACAACCAACGTGGGAATAGTGGGCCGCAAAGGAGCAACATAAAGAATACATTAGGGAATTAAGCACAGGCCATCATAACTCCTGGGACATATCTCAGGATTAGGGATGAGCACCGAAGCCTAAACCAGTACCAGTGGTAAAACACAACCTTAGACAGAAGATGTCAGTAGTAGAAAATGAAGACCTTAGAAATAACCTGACACAGAGGACAGAACAGGAAAGTAAGAAAAAGAGACGTGGTGAGGCGAGGTTGGGGAAACTCATGAGAGTAGACCCTGAAGAAGATTTACCAGTGATGGAAATAGGAGAGGGAGACTTGGTAATTGATGAATGGAGGTTTGATGCTTAGTGATCATAGTCTTGACTTCACAAAACCAACGCAGCGCTTAAAGGTAAATGTAACCAAAACCAATGTGTGATCCTGTTTGCCTAATGCATTACCAATCCTGATAAATCACACCAATGGATACTAATCATGATAAATTACATGAATGTATTTAATTATAACACATGAATGCATGTTAAAGGAAATATGTGATGGTTTACTGTATGAAATGGCTCACCATGGTCAAATTGTGAAATAGGTACAATTTGTTTCATCCGTGTGCAAGAACTTAGCTTTGTGTGAGCACTTCTGCTATTTGATTGATATTATGGGAAACCTTTGGCAGTCAAGGCTGAATAATGATGTACAAATAAGGACATGCTTTATGTGTTCATTTTCAATTACCAACCAGTGGGGAGTGTTGGAACAATCGTATGGTAGGAAGCTTTAGAAGGGATAAATACAGATGACAACAGAAAGTGTTGGGGGTTACAGGACAACTGCTTCATTGAGATGAACACAGAAGACTTCAAGGACACAGAGGCTTCAAGCTGAAGAAATCACAAGGCTTTGGTACATCATATGCAGAAAAGACTTCAACTAAACCATGACTTTGTGCTATCACTCTACCCAAAGAGACTGTCATCGATCGTCAGGACAACATCCTCCCAGCCCACCTGTCGGGTTGCCAGCAAAGAGTTGCTTCTTGGCTGCCTTATCTGAAGCCCTTTCCATCTGGGGGTTTTCCAGCTGCTCCATCAGGGGCCATCATCGCTGGAAAGACTTCCCTGCATGGGATTCTTCAACGGATTGACTTCAGGCAGGTCAGGTTTGATAGGGAGTGTAGTGCAGATTAGCTACCTACATTATTCTTCCTCTAAAAGCTTTTTATATTTTATTTATTTTATGTTATACTGATTTAATTTGGGTTATCAATTGATCTTATTTAATTTGGAAAAAACTATTTACTCCTGCTAATCTGAATGGAATAATCTGAATGAAATAATCTGAATGGAATAATCTGAATGAAATAATCACCTGAAATTAAATGTATAATTCTCCTTTGAGTTACTCTCCTGTTTGGGATATGTAATTCCCTTTCAGGGGTTTAGCCACCCTCTTCTGATAGAGAGGAAAACTCTACTGTTGACTCCAGGTTCTTAAAGGTTGCTCTAGACCCAGAGTGGAGTAAGTGGTCCACTATGTGTACCCTAATAGGTTAAAGTACACTAACCCATTGAACACAGCACTAGCAAGCACAGCAACAGTGTTTCAGAAAAGAGCTGCTGGTCAAAGGAAACATAGTTCATTTTGATTATATTGCAGACATGATATTTTCCCACAGTTAAGCATCAAATGAGATTTGCCTTGCATTCACATGAGCAGTAGGGCCTGTGCTCTGCTTCCAGACAGCTGCCAACATTGTGGAGGGAAGCCTGTCAGAAATTAGGAGAGCCATAACTTTCACTCACTGCTGGCACAATGTCCAAACGAGGCTAAGGAGCACCAAAGGAAAAGGAAAACGTTTTGTTCTTCTGAGGCTTCAGGCTTTTTTAATACAAATGATTTATTTGTTCTACATATTTTTGACGTCATCTCTATTTTAAGTCGGATCTCATTTGTTTATCTATGACTGAGTCAATTTTTAGGCCATCTGCCTTTTTCCTGCCTTTCTTTCTAGCACCTCTTCCCTTCTTAAATTATTAACAGGTCCCTGCACTCACTAAAAACCAGTAAGAGACCAAATTAATTTTTGAGTCTTTGTGCCCTGTAATGAAAAAAAATCACGGTTTAATCGATTTGTTTACCATTAGCCCAGCATGGGGCATAAGAAGAATGTTTCAAAGGAGATTATTGTATTGACTTGGAACAGATGCTTAAGCCCAACTACGTGCTGTATAAAAATAAAATTATAAATGTTTATTATGATGGCGTCTGTATCTTTCAGCAGTGAAAGATTATTTATGCAATAATAAAATTCAGTACATATTGACACTGCCATTAGAACCAATGAAAATGAGCTTGACATGCAACCTGTCCTTTCCCTAAAATCCACTTACCTTTGTCATGACCTCTCATGACCCTTTCAATATCCCTTGTAGCACTTTGTGGGTGAAGTCTTAACTGACAAGCCAAACTGCATTTGCATGCAGGTTGAAAACATTAAAGGCTCAGTTAATCCTCTCTGAGTCCCTGCTGCTGTCACTCACACAGGCAGATTAAAAGCCACAACATGTTCCCAAATCAAATAAGACTGAATTACACCTTCAATACCGCCAGTAATTCACTCTAAAATAATACCGCAAATACCCCAACATTTAAATTGATTTAAATTGTTCTGATTCAAAGTGACAGCTTGTGGGCGTGCATATGTCTGTCTAACAGCATGTGAGCAATGTATAAACGTCTTTCAAAATGTCTTTGTAGAACCCCATAGATGAGTCTAACTAGCTGCTTCTGTGGCATCATGTGAAATATGAAGAAACATTATTTTTAATGAGTGAAGAATCTATTCCATATTTTACTCAGATATTAAATCATATTAGTTTGACTCAGGGGTAAAACTGTTTCACCTGACAACCTTGTTAGAAACCACATCGTTTAGTCTGTAACACAGAACAGAGAGGTTTGATTTTTTTGCTGAAACTGAACAAGGTGCACATTTTTCAAAGTCACAGTTAATACTTGTGTCGGTCGTTTATCTGATAATTAATCGTTTCAAATTGGTCGGGAGCAATTAAAATTAATTTACTGGCAACAGTCAGTTGTGGCTCAAAACCATATCATGTTCCATTCCTTGGAAAATAAACTCTAAAATCTAACAAGCCTGTGTGTTATGGAAATACCTTAATGTAAATATTGACAACTTACGCATGGACGGAACAGTGTACAGTCTTAATACAGGGTGTTATCCATGGTGTGTTCTCAAAAACACATTTTACTATCATAGTTGCATTTAAATGTATATATTTTGGGTCTATGAACTCACCTCACTTAAATCTTTGCTGTTCTCAGTGAATGAGAATATTATCGAAACAATGTAGATTGTTGTTTTGGCAGAACTTGCATTACATACAATGTAGAGGCTTTTTATGTATGTTAGTAGCTGCATTTATCAGAGGCCTTGCATGCATTGCTCTGTTTACTTTATGTCAAAAATTAAATCACAAATTATTATGAAACTAAACAAAAGATAAACTTTTGTTTTCAATACTCAAGACATTTTTGCCACAAAACAAATTTTCTGTCAACTTTTTTGCACCCATTTATAAATTTCAAATTTCAGAAATTTCACAGTTAAGTTGGTCTAAAGCAGATTGAATGATAAAGGCCTAATAGGATCATTACAAAAAGACTATTTCATTTATTTTATTTTAATTTTTTTGGGATGAATGAGGACATTTGGAGAGGAAACGGTTATTCTTTTTTCTATTTGTCCACTTTATTAGTCTGTCCACAACCTGGCCGCTGTGTGCAAAGCTCAAAGTCATACATTTAATGATCTGTCAGATCAAAAGGCTAAGCTTATGCAGCATTCACTTGTTTACAGATTGTCTGCTTATGGATGTGCAAATAAATCAAAGTGAGAGATAATGTCAAAGTGATGTATGCCGTGTGCTACTCAATAAATCTTTGAAACTTTATTATTCAACATAAGCTTCTGCATATAGGTGTGTGTCATTTAAGCAAGATAGATGTTCTTCCTCAGCCCCTCCCGGACTGGCGACCATTTCAGCAACAACTCATTTAGGGGCTGATACGCAGCGATGCCAGAGGGCATGTCTGGGAAATCTGGACTATATAGCAGTTGATAAAAAAATTATAATGACTAAATGAAATTGCACCAAAATGGATTAATGTAATATAAATGAAATGTTCCCTGGACTATGTTGAATCTCAGTCAAGTAAGCATCATAGCACCACAGCAGTTCACTTTACTAGATATGTGGATGGAGGGACATCATATATTTTCAGTTTTTTCAGTCAGTGATTGCAGATCTGTTTTCTTGCCCCATCCCCACCTCCCCCGTTTCTCAGGACTACAGAGGAAATAAGACCTAGAACTGTATTGTCGTGCTGTTTTGTCTGTTTTGGTGTGGTTATTGTATTCTGGCCAGACCATGGTCAAACAGTACTTGCAAATAATATTTAATACTTAGACAGCTTAGAGGACCACATGGGCTGGATTTAGCACATCTAGAATATTGTAATAGGACATTATAATGATCATCTACACTAGTGCTCATTATTATGTCCTATGTGGCAAAACCCCCCAATGGGCATCTAAGTAAGTATTTGAAATGGGCCCAGGCCCCTTCACTTCAGTGGAAAAAAACTTTACACTACTATTTTCTACAATCCGAAATAGTGCCACAATAAATCAGAATCACATTTGCTCTTTAGGTGGAGACTGACTTTGATTTGATATGAAAAGTGAAAACAACGAGCCTCGAAACATCTTTCATCACAACTCAAATGGCATTCTAGGCCAGTGAAAATGAAAGACCCAAGGACGGTGGTGTGTTTCTACTGTTGGACGTTGGTGGTCAAAGGCCAGTGGTATACAGAAACAGAACCAGTAAAGTGCAGGCTCAATGATTCCACCAGGCATCTGTTAGTTTGAGGTCAGATCTCTATAACCTGATGTCCCCACCTAACCACCACACTTATTTACTCTTTTTAATAGGGGAACAAACTGATGTACAGCGCTGTCGGAAGGCAGCAGCATGCATTATTCAGAGGACTGAATATATCTCCTCTCTATTTCTATCTCACTGCTTGCTGAGTCCTCCTGGAAGGAGATTTTCTCTCTGGCTCTGTCTCTCTCTCTCTCTCAACCTGAGGAGTGTCCCTTTGTGCTTTCTTTACAAAACTTACTTTGGTTCGGGTAAATCTGTTTTTAGTTGGCATCCCTACTGACAGAACTAGTTACAATTACCAGGTAACTATAAAATAATGGAAACACATTTACTGCTACAGTCATTTCCATTGGGCTTTTTTTGTATTAACAAGGTTATTATGGACATTTGTGTGAGAGTATAAAATTCAAATTCTAGTTATCATTATTTACATTGTCTTGAAACCTCAAGGACTGGACTCTAAAGCATCCATAAGAAAACCATCCAACTCATCCCATACTGTGGTTGATGAGTCCAACCTACACACTAAAGTCCCATTATGTGCCATTAAGATGTATTGATGTGAAACCTAAATACTATACTTCCACATAAATAACATTTTCCTTTTGATAGAGTACTTTGGATAAAAAATCCCAAATAAATACATTTTGCAATAGCTTTGTAGCACAATAAAATGTGTTGGCTGCATGTTAGTGTAACCACAATTTTTTACATACTATTTTTTTCCTTGCTGTATCCTAGTACTTCTGCTGCTGCAGCGGCCCAATTTCCATCTTATCAACACAACGACTCTGGATGTACTGGGCAGCTACCAGATATGAATGTGTGTAACTACATGAATGTGATGCAGCGTGTTGCTGGAACAGATCAAGCATGATCAGTCGACCCTGGATAAATAAAGTTTTTAAAAAAAGCCCCAAAACAGGACATGGTCTCCAATTACCCCGGCCTCCCAGGTCCTCCACCACAGTTTTTGAATTACAATACGGAAAAGTTAGGAATAACTCTTGGAAGTGTAGACTCAACCAGGCATGCAAAAGGTCAGCATCAGCTCTATTGTCCTTTAAAGACTAATCCTTCTGCGGTCCCAGTGCCTAGAAGTGGTTCGATGGTTCCTCTAAGAGTTTGTCTCAAGATGGACAAAATCAATAACCGTTTTCTGCACCACATTCATCTTGGTGTTTGCATTTGCCTAATCAGCAATAGAAAAATCAGTGGCACTCTATTCAACCTTCATAGTCCCCACTGCTGTGTGCTAATGCTAATTTGTTTATCATACACTCTGGCATGTTCTACTGTGGGCTGCCTGTTACTTGGCCACGCTGCCCTAATGTTTGCTTATTAAAGCTTCGCTCCGCTGTCTCTTCATTTCCTTCATTCTCAGAGATCCTCTACCCTAATGTGCATATTCACACAGCACATTTAAGATCGTCTATTCATGTTTTCTAAATTCCTTTAAGCCATAAACACTGGAAATACCACGGCTTCCTTGAACAAGAGAATAATTACTGATACGAGGGCTATTTTCTTGAAAGCTCCTCTGTACACCTTAACCCCTACCCATTATCACATATGTTTCTGTCCTGTGCTCATTGCTTTGTTTTTCAATCAGATTTCTACCCAGACAGCCTTCCTGGGTTGCAGAGGCATGTATGTGGTAATTACATTGTTGTACTATGAAAATGGGAATTCAGGAATCATATCACAAGGTTTTGATTGGAAATAAAACATGAGATTGTTTCCTACCCAACAACATCTTCTCTTGTTGTCAATTATTTCACATCAGATACACTTTTAAAATGAATATGATAACAGCACAGCACACATAAAAGCCAGGGAAAAAAAACCTCTAGATATGCCTGGCGTTAATTTCCTCTGTTTTATGTGTGTCTTCTCTGACAATTGGCTATAGATTGCATTTTCAAGGGAAGTGTCAGGGAAACCAGCCTCACCAAGACTTGTTGACAACAGGCGAAATTGAACAAGGAGGAAAACATGATTGGACGCATCAATGCTGCAGACAGAAAAAGAAAAACCATTATCGAGAATGATACTGAAGAATTGTCTGTGCAACCAAGGATGGAAAACACAAAGCAAAATCATTTGATCTGATGGAGTTGCATGGGCACTGACACTTTTGCATGCTGCTTCAAAAAATCTGATTTACTTTTTTTTCTTGTTGAACTATGCAAAGATTTACCACAACAGTAGAATCCTCCATGTTGAAGGAAGAACTCCATGTGCGCTCAGCCCAGGTTGGAAACATTGCATTGCTACCCTCTGAGCTGTGACATCAGCACCTCAGCCGCTCACCAATGTCAGCGCACAGTAGCACTAAATTTCAGTTTTCAATCAGCTCTTCATCGTTAAATTTAGCCATGGACCACATATCTGTCTCCCTTAGCACCTTGAATGGCTCCACTGGTCACAGAGTCACACATGATCGATGCCTCCTGTCCAGCTCCTGTCGCAGAGGCTGAGCAAGGGTAACGACCAGACCCCGACCCGCTCAAAGACGTTTGCCTTTGTCTTGAAGACCTCCACATCCCCCATACCCTACAATGCGCACACACAGCCACAAACACACTGTCTTGTCCTCCTGCGCATCAGAGCTGTGAGTCAGCTGTTTGGAATGTGGCAACTAATGCGAGGACTTGATATGCAAGCATCTGCTTTGTGGCTTATCTCCACTGCTCAACTGTGCAGAGCAATCGCTGCTTGGCTGGCCCCGCAAAACCTTATTCCTCAACATTTTTATCCTGCTTTCGTTGTCGATGTGGTCTTCACTGGTTCCTAAGGCTTCACTGCTCTTAATTGCTATTTTGGAAAGACGTTATTGGAATCATTTCCAATTATGTCAATTGCAATCAAATGGATGATTTAGCACTAATGTGAAAGACGGTCCAGTGCCACTCCAAATTGTGTAAGAGCTCAGGCAGCATTACTGATGAGATAGGAGAATGAGAGAAGAAAGGAAGGATGGAAGGAGGGGTAAAGGAAACTCCTTTTAAACTATAGTCCAGCAACAATTAAGGCTCCTATGTAATCTCAAGATTATCTAGATACCTATAAAACAATCGATTTATCGTTTTATAAAACGATCGTTTTGCCTGCACAAAAAGGACATGTACAAAACAGTTTTTGATTGAAGGGAAAATAGGAGGGTATTTTAATCACCAAGTAGAAATGGAAGTAGGCTTTTGCACAGTGTCACTAAATCACACAGTGTGAAGTAACTGCCATAAAGCTGGACTGGCATGCACTAACCTATTTCTTTGCTTTTAACTCCATAGAGATGGAAAGAAAGTCAGCAGCAACCTGGCAGTTCCACAAAGGTGGTCAAGTTGAAACTCCTTTTGAGACGTTTGTGTTCATAGCCTATTTCTTCATCGTGTATAGATACGCTATACTAACACGTAGAATATGAAGATTTAAACACTGCAAGTCTGTTTTGTCATTGCAATGAACATTCATTTGATCTTGGTTTGAAGAGTTCATTTGATACATTTTCAGATTTCATTAAAAGGAAATTGGTTTGTTTAATGTATCTAAGTAATATTATAAGTTATAAGACAGTTAAGACAGATAACAGTTGAGTTGCTAGGTAACATTAACTACAGGCCAAGTCCCTAATGTTACTGTATTCTCCATAAAAGAGACCCACAGTTGCAAAATACATTTGTTTAAAACAGTCTAATAATACCTATTACTGACTAAATCTACATTAATACTATATAACCAAGCTAACAAGACTCTACACCGTACCTTGGCAACATTTTTGATATATTTATACTGTGAGACAACCAGCATTCAAACAACATGGCTGCCTCCTTCTGGCCCCCATGCTTCTTATCAAGTATTTGACCTGTAATAGGTTTTTTCCTCAAGTCTAATGTTGATGTTTAGTGATAGAAACATGAACTTACCTTGAAGTAATCTATAATACACATTATTAAGATGATTTATTGTCCTCAAATTTGTTTTCTTAGATTGCAGTTTTAGTTTTATGTGACATTTAACAGAATACATACAAAAAAGATTTATACAAAAAAGAAACCTGTTTGACAGCCGAGACTTGATGGCAACAGGATGTAAGATGAGGAACTCTTGTTGCTATGCAATGTTCTATTATGAATTTAAAATAAATAATCCATTATTTCATTTTCTGAATGCTACAGACAAAGAGAGGGAAAGTGTACTCAGTTTAGGATGTTTTGTAAGGCTAGTTTGAAGTGAGAGTAGTCATTAAAGCATGGATTTAAATCACCATTTTAACTAGTCAAATGTTTTTCTATGTTACTGAATCAATAATATGGAATTACGGTGGCGAAATTGTGTAACCATGGCGACCTGCTGTTGCATTATTACAACAAAAAATCCTCCCAAAAACAAAAAATGCACAAAGTTCATTATTTTCTTGATCAGTGGCTTGCCAAAATGAAAAAAAGCATCAGTAAAATCAATACTGATGGTTAAAACAACTAATCAACTCGGGAGGCAGAGAGCTGAGATAAGGTCAAATAAACTACTAATTAGTTTATATGTCAGTGCCATGAATGCACCGTTTCTGACTCATGGTCCCTCAATGTGCTCTCAGATTCATACCTGCAGAATAAAGTTACTTCTTTCCACAGATTATTGATCAAGGTATAACCTTTAACTGTGAAACGTTTTCCACCTCATCTAGGTCATTTTTATCCTACTATATGCTGGTCGCTTCCTACCAGAGTATCACCCATTTGTTATTTGTGCAGTATAAATGAAACAGAAATTACATATACATTGTGAAAGTCTAATGACCTTAGCAAATATTAAGTACAGAATGAATACTACATTGACAGGTTCAAGGAGTACTGACAGTTAAAAAAAGCTTAGTTTCTCTGCAGGTAATTTTTGTACTCATGAAGGAAGACATAATGAGAAAGATAAACTAAATACATCTAGTCTCTGGTTGGCTGGTTCTCCTGTCATCTGTTGATCTTACCACTATAGCACCAGGTCTTTCATCTCATTGTGCAGGCAGCAGAGTTGAAATGTCACTGGGAGCGTAAGGAATGATCCAGCTCTTGCAATGGCTCAAATGAGCTATTGAAATATTAAAGTGCTGAAAAAACCTTTAAGGTTTCCCCTGCATGGGTGACTGATGTTAAATGCTCAGGATCTGTTGAAATGTGTCAAGCGTTGCAGGTTTTAATATTCTCCAATGTTGCATAATGCAGTCTATCTGCTAATCATGAGAGGTCAGAAGACTTCAACATCTCTGAGGACATTGTAGGACTTCTGACCCAAGCTTTGATCCATTTGAGCAGTGCCCCTACATTCATCAGACAAAATCTATAATAACATTATGAAAGACAGTTGTTGTATTGAAGGTGCAGTACAGTACAGTACTGTAAAACGCAGTATCTGTTGCCAGTCAAATCTAGAACAGAATAAAAAAATCTCATAGTAATTGTAACTAGCAAATTGCCATGAGAAATGAACATATCGATGAAGAGGCAGCAAAGCGGCGGGAGTCTGCCAGCACTAAAAGATGAAGAACCATGCTAGCCACCACCTCATTTTCAAGGATAAGATAAGGCAAAGTGGATTGAGCTAAACAACAATTTCGAGAAGCCAAGTGCTATCTCTTCATATTACTCGCTGCAATGAGGCCATATATATATATATATATATATATGGCAAAGATAAATAAATAATGTCAATCTCAATGTGGAGTGGGAAGAGAAATCTGAGTGGGCAGGGAGATGGTGACCAGAGGATGCCTGTCAAAGGTTGACCTTGGGAGCAGAAGACTAGGGGCCTCGCCAGCTCAAGTCAGACTTTTCATCTACAGTTAAGTTATTTGAGTTGACAATATAAGACCAATCAAAATTAACTCAAATGTTCTGCAATGTGGTAATAAGTTTAGTTCAGCAAACAAATCTGCTGATCTCTGGAAAACTGCATTTTAAAATCATAACATGTCATGTTTCTTTATAGTAGTCCCACCCACCATTTAGATACATAATCTTATGGTTCAACGTCTGCTGAGAATCACAAATATTTGCTGAGTAAACCGAAAATATTTCTATGCTATAATACCTACATTCATTTTATTTGCTGTTAAAATGATTGCTATGGTTAAATAATTCACCCTGAAGTACGACTGAATAACACTGATTATTATCATCCAATAGGACTACAGAAATGTGTTGTTGGGGCTTTCTCGTCTTAATTTCCAAACTGCCTGAGGTGTATCTTTTTCCTAGCAACCTCAAAGTGGATTCTTTTTGCCTATGTACAGTTTTTGTATAACCTTTAAAACCATTTTTATTCCCAGGCTAGTGTAACAAGGAGAAACTATCAGACAAATGATAAAGACTATTCGTCAGTTATTCCCAGTGCACAGCCTTCCTATGACTTTTTATGAGAGCTTCCGACACCTTCCCTGATGCCCTACATCTATCATTTAAGTTTTCTTATGCTCTCCAGCAATAATCTGGGTGCTTGGGCTGTCTATATTTAGTTCATTCAATGTCATGTAAGGACAGGCAACTCAACTTCACAGTCTAAGCATAAGGTGAAAACGGACGCTAAACGTCACTGCCGCGCTCACTGTATAAAAGTATGCCTTACAGACACTGAAACACACTGTCAAAACTTGTTCTCTTCATGGCCCATGGTATACTTCACACAGCTATGTTCTCAGGTTTCGACGCCATCCCTTTCCATCTATCTATCTATCTATCTGTCTGTCTGTCTGTCTGTCTGTCTGTCTGTCTGTCTATCTGTCTGTCTATCTACCTGTCTGTCTATCTGTCTATCCATCTATCTATCTATCTATCTATCTATCTATCTGTCTGTCTGTCTGTCTGTCTGTCTATCTATCTTTCTCTCTCGCTCCTGTGTCACTTAGTTAGGAGTGAGCCATTTGAGCACCACGCCCAGTAAATTATTTTGCCGTGGCGCCTTCGGTTGCTAATTCTGGCTTCATTATGAGTGTTTAATGAACAAATACATCTACAAACACCATTAACTTCTCATACACACCTAAATGCCCCTCTGCTAATTGAAATGAGGTCCAAATTATACTATTTGAGGATGGCAATTTGCCCCAAAGTGTTCTACCTTCCCACTGCTTGCACGGTGTAGCATACAATATAGTTATCTACTGTCTGTCAGGCATAATAGTTGGTCCAGGATGACAAGTGACATAGAGTACTGCTCTGGAGTCTGTTTTCAGATCAAGTGCCTTCAGGCAGACTGTAAGTGTGGTTGCAGCATGGTGCCTGGCTGATGCTGGCTGATAAATTGTTTGGTGAGAAGTGGTCAATATGACTGAGTAGGATGTGACCTGTCATATTTTACGGATTACTGTCAATGTTCCCTGTGACTGTTGAAATAAAAGAAGGCCTTTTGAATGCAAAGACACCGACAACAGAGATTTACATTTGAAGCTGAATAGGACAATGAGCACGAGCTTCATATCAATCCATCTCTGCCACATCCATCCCATTTGACAATGGTGGCATGAAATATGAACACAGTCCAACAGTGTGTGTGATTGATAATTGCTGTACTGTGTCTGCCTGCCTGCCATCTCCACTGTGGCCTGCCAATTCATCAGGCGTCAGAGAAAGATTGGGCTGATGACTAATGTCTGCGTCTGTCTGTGACGAACCCTAGCTGCGCATTCTGTTTTAGCCAGACAGCTAGCTACTTGGAAATCTGTCTTGTTAGTGAGGTGAAAGTCCAACCTTTGAATCTGGCAGCAAATGAGGATGTAAAGGGCAAATAAATTGTTAAAAGTGCCTACACCTCCCCCAGGTCTATTGTGTGACTTGTTTACCCCTCCTGCTACCTCAGAAGTATCCCAAAACAGTCTTCCTACCTACTCTAGGTGACACTGGCGTTGCAGAAACACTGGCCTTTAGGGAGAATGTGCCGTCTGTGTTTCTAGACATGAAACTCCCTCTCAAAAGTGGAGTACCGAGACTCTGTAATGTCATCAAGATACACAGGCGGGGTTTATATCGACACATAAAATGTTTGCTTGAACTTTTCCCCCCCAGCGAGCGGTATGATAGTGGTATCGGTTCTGAATGAGAAAATGTATTCTTGCGTTCTGTGCTCATATAAACTACGCTTTCAAACAAGAACAGCATTTCTACCTCCACCAAGAAACTGAATCTTGACATATTTTCTACTTCTGTTGCCATAAATCAGCAGATTCTGCATTTGACAAGCTCTTCGAAACCACCAGCCTCTACCTATACACACCATCCCCTGCATTAATCAGGCAAGTATATGCTCGCTCTCTCACTCTCTCGCCGACTGCCTATTTCCATTCCCCGTTCTAAGATAGGGTCTGTTATTAAGCAAATGGGTTACTGCTCCAGTGGGCTTTGCCATCAGATAGCCGTGACTGAAGGTTAATGACAGTGTTGTTCGCGGGAGAAAAAGGAGTATGGAGGGACCTCAGCAAGCATGACGCCCTGCTATGTACACGTGCCCTTTGACCCTCATGCCCTGACTCCTGGCTCCCATGGGTGCATGTGCTGTGGGAACTGACAGCGCCAGATGCTCGGTGCTAAACAGAAACAACATCATTAATCAGGGTAGGTAAAGGTGTCCTTAGTTTACTTTTCTCTTCCACATGGATTGTTTATTACTGTAATGTACAGCAAGCAGCCAGGCTAGCCGTAAATTTACTGGCAGTCAAGGCGAATGTGATCGAGAAGCAGTGCAAGCACAGCGACAGCGAGGTTGACTAGAATGCCTGTGCCTAAGGTTGTTTTAAATCGAATACCTTGCTAGACTGCAGCTTATTACAATCTCACACTATAGGCGAGTATATCCCTGGATTGTATTTCTTGTTAATTCCCATTACAGTATATGTCAGCAATAAGTGTAAAACTTTTGTGTAAAGATACGTTGCTGCTGGCAATATGGTATTTTAGTGATTGCTAAAATATGTGACAGAACTGCATGACCTCTGAGACGGAGTTGGGCTTGAATCTCTCGTGGGGTTCTAATTAATTTCTTTTTTTCTTTGATTAACTGTTACTGCACTGTTTAACTTCACATCTTGTACAAATGGGTTGTTTAAAACGAACTTCATTTGTTCAAGCCCTTTTGCATCCACTCTGTAATTTAGTTTGCTGTTTGTATTTTTTTCTCGGTCAAAGTGAACCAACCAGCGACTGAGGAGTTTCTCTTTGTGACAAATCCAAAATCCCAACCAAAAATCTTTTGCCGCAGGTTAATTGCTACGTTTGAAAAGTCGACCTCCTTTGCCAGTCTTGAATGAATCCTTTTTGTGTCTCCTGTGTGCCAAACATAAAAAGAAGAAAAATAAATAGCTAGAATCCTTAGGGCTTGTAGTGCCAACAGACATTGTGGTTGGCTTTGTGCCCGGTTTCAAGAGAAGATTCTTTCATTTACAGCAGGCTTTGCTGCCTCAACAGGGGGATAGAGGGAGCATATGGGGTGGATTTTCCTGTATTACACCAGAAAATCACTGTTTTAATTTGAAATCAGGGTATGTTTTGTCATATTGGCAACTGTCCTCAGATGAACAGTGCATTCAATTGGTTACCTTATTAATTACGCGGTAAGAGACACTGGAAATAGCTGAAATAAGTAAAGAGACGGCTAGAGGAAACACATGAGTGTTTAGGACATACAGATCTATTTTACCATTGTATCAAATCCTCTAATTCTTTGGGGGTTATAGCTTATGTCCATGGCAAGTAGTAAATCATGCTTTTATGAAATTATACTCCTGGGGTAAAAAAAAAAACGTGGCTGATGTTTCAATGTGGAGATTAGTGGTTACACATGGGTCATTGTTGCAATTTCTGGAGAAGAGACACTACTTTAGGCAACATTTGCAATTTTCTCCAACTCCATTAGCCCCGCCTTAGGTAGGCCTATGTAAACAACTGAGATAGCACATTTAGTGAATATTCCCCTATTGATGGATGTGTGAATGTGTGGATTACAAGACATTCTTTGTTCTACAGAAACCATATGCGATAACTCATGCCAGAATGTGGGGCACTATATACAGGAGAGTCTTGTGTAACCAAACCTCAGACTTCTGAATCTAACCATCAACTGAATGGGCAGAAAGTACAGTGATGCAAATACATTGATTTGAAGTACCACGGTTGCACAAGGAATGTGTTAAGTAGTGGTGACATATTACAAGACCAGTACACAATACAGGATTAGCACAATAGATGAAGGACAAATATATCAGGACCTCACAGACAGTGCAGACAAGACCTACTATATGACAGTAGATTATATAAAGCAATGCTGGAGAATTGTTCCAGTGTAGCAGCACTGGCAATAGTAGTCGACAAAAGTAGTTTTTAACATTATTAAGAAGGTCCAGTGTACAATAATGGGTAGTGCAAAATAAAGTGAAGTACATGTAGGGTAATAAATAGCAAAAGATAAGATGACAGATGTGCAAAATCCAACTAGGTTGACAGATAGCCTAAATAGCTACTGTCAGTGCCCCTGTGCTCATGTGGGGTTGTGCGGCGGGTCGGAGGAGGGCAGGTTGAGGAGGGTGATTGCTGTTGGGAAGATGAGGAATGAGTCAGACCTCATCAGTCATCAGTCAGCCATCTCATCTCCACCATCTTGAGAGTGTTAAGCTCAGGGTTGTTTCACAGAGATGCTTCAACAAGAAGGGCTTCAATCACTAGGAAGAGTAGCTCACAGTATGCCAGGCTGAGGTACAGTGCAGTAAATAAAGAGGCTCGTAGTGCATATTCTCACTCATCACTCCACATTTTGGAGACAGTTGCCTTGAATTTCTACTTTATTCACTAAACTGCTCAATGAATGAGAATACCGCTGCCGAGTCTTAGTAAATGAAATAACAGATATTGGCAGCTGTTACAGAAATGGATCTCAGATGCCTGGGATCTGAAAATGAGAGCTATCAGTAAAGCGTTGCTGATTGATTGCTTCATCATTTTACTTGATTTTACTCCCTGTTTCGCTCTTTTATCACTGTCTTATTTCTTTTCAATGATACATAAAGGGCTTGCTGAATTCTCTCCACCTCCTTAAATTAAAAATTAATTATTTAGGGAGCTATTTCAGTTCACTATCAAACCTTGCCACTCAGACATCTTTCATTGCCCATTCGATTAGTGGCTCATTTGTTCATTGACTTGATAACATTTAATAGAAAGCACCCAAAGAGAGCTGAGTCTGCAACTCAGAAGTGAGCCTTTGGAGAACGGGAGGCCCAAGGGTAATGGTTATGTCACAAGTTATTGCTCTTTTCTCCTTTTCCAGCTCACTGGAATTGAGCTGGTCTAAACAGCTTCAGTGCTTTGGCTCACAAGTTCAAACATTTCATTTCCCAGCGAGCAAGAGGAGCAAACAATTAGACCCATAAACAAGAGTGAAGCCCAAAACCAGAGGGACCAGGCGGCCTATTTTGTTACTCCACTGGGTTCACAACAAGGTCGAGTGTTAAATATGCTCCAGTATCCTCCTCCCTGCAGTAATTCCATGGTATTATCATCACCCAGAAATAGTGGAATCGTGGTGAGGGGAAAATGGCCCAACACGATTCACCAAACAGAGTGATGGCTTGTGTGCACGCAAACGCACACTCATGCATGTGCTCACAGACACACACACACACACACACACACACACACACACACACAGCCAAATCATCTATAATGATTTATGTACAAGTTACCATGAAAGCATGTTTCTCACTGCCGGCGTTGACCTATATAGCATGCGCACTGTGGGTAATAAATGTGTCAGTCTTATATTATTTACAGTGTCTCCAAAGGACAATTGTCACTAGTTGTAACCCACCATGGTGCGTTGTTGGCAATGCATCATTTATGCTGTGCAATTAAATGGGATCAAGCAAATGTCTGTGATATTTGGGCTTGCACAGTCAGGAGGGACCATAAATTGGTGATAAGGGAAGTTCAAATATGAAGAGTGGGTAAAAAACATTTACTCTAAAACATGTCTCTCTTTCATCCCTGATAAAACATATCCAGTTCAAAAGTGGTCATTTTCTGTATCTAACTCTCCTCTAATCTTTAAGGCTGCACTCTTGCTCCTTCTTCATGCTCAGTGCATTGTTTTGTCCAGCACGCATCGAAAAACTATTTCTTTTGCGACTTGCAAAAATAATGGGTTGAACCTCTCTTTTCTTTTTCAGGTAGTTACACTGGACTGCTTGCATTGACACCTTAACTGTTTTATCAGCACTCACAGCCCCTCTTATCTGCCCGCTCAGACCAGTATGACAGCATGTGAGGCCTGAATATAAAAGATGAGGTGAAGAAAAGTAAAGTTCAGTGCATGTTAAGGACACATATACTTGTCTCAAAATGCCCTACTTCTGCCTGACCTTCATGGCAAGAAGGCACCTGTATGTGTGTGTGTGTGTGTGGGCGTGTGTACAGTATGTGCGTGTGGCCCTTGGGAGACAGATGCAGTGTTACAAGGGTCACAGCTGACTAGGAGGAATTCAGCAGCCCTTTATCACCAGGGTTGGGTAAGGGCAGATAAGGGTTGTTACAAGGCCTAAAGCATTGTTTTTCTTTTCTCTTATTACTCTCTTTCTCTCTCTCTTTCTCTCTCTCTCTTTCTCTCTCTCTCTCTCTCTCTCTCTCTCTCTCTCTCTCTCTCTCTATGTCTCCTGCTTGTCATCCTCTCCCCCCTTTCACTTTGCCTCAAAGTTAGCTCGTCTTTCGTCCTTTCTATCCATCTCTGTGACTAGAGCTTTGTCCTTGTCTTTCCAGTGTGTATGGTGTTTGTGAGTGTGTGTGCACCTGCGTGTGGGACCATATGTCCAACCACACACACACTGTACATCACCATGCCACACATCAGCACAAAACTGAACTTCTCCTTGGTCACCAGGGAAGTGTCTGGTTTCTCGGTAACAGGACAATGAAAAGGCCAAGAGACTTGCAGAATAGAATAGAATAGAATAGAATAGCATAGAATAGAATAGAATAGAATAGAATAGAGTGCAATGTACAGTAATTGTAGCAGTCCATTTGATCTGTCTAAAATGTGTTACAGTGTGTTACCTTGGGAAAAATACGGTACTGTACTTAATGAAATAAATTGTAGAAAAAAGTGTAGTTTTTAGCAGACATT
>CABFOQ010052560.1:1915-13041 GCA_900660455.1 Gephyroberyx darwinii
TTTGAGGAAAAATTGGAAGAAACCTCAGGAGGGACTACTCAGAGAGGAATCCCCCTACCAGGACGGTTGGGCGTGCAATAGATGCCGAGTTTGGGCAAGCAGCGTATACAGAGTGCATAAAAGTTTATTATGGTGGGACATCCAGATCTGATGTGGGCCATCACAGCAAACAGCAGCTCTCTGATTGAGGCAGGCAGACTGTTCCAGAGATAGGGAGCCTGGTAAGAAAAGGCTCTGTTACCTGCAGTTTTCTTTTTGACTGCTGGGATAGACAGGTAGCCTGCATCCTGAGATCTGAGGGCGCGTGGCGGTTTATATGGTTTAATCAGATCTGATCAGTAGGACGGTGCCATCCCATGTAATGATTTATATGTAAGAGGAAGCACCTTGAAGTCACACCTGGCCTGAATTGGCAAAAATAAAGTAGACACGATTCTGGTGAGCCTGTGGGTCACTTTTCTGAAGAACACTGTGTGGGCAGTGATTGTAGGAAATGTTTTGTCTTCAATGTAGTCGCACATATTTTATTATTATCTGATGTAGCAGGCATAAATGACCAAAAATAGGCAGCTCAGTCGGTAGAGCATGAGACTCTCTCCGGGTTGTGGGTTCAATCCCCACTTAGTGTCAACTAGCACCTTTGTAAGTCTCTTTGGATAAAAGCGTCTGCTAAATGACTGTAATGTAATAATCCAACACACACAAAAATGCTATTGGTCCAAATCCATAAGACTATTGGTTGACCATAGATAATTTTCAGCAAATTATTCTGGTTCCAGTGATATATCATATGTGGCACTTGTTTTTCACATGAAAAAACGAGTACTGGTGTAATTGGTAATGTTTCCTGGTACTTCAAGGCCCCTGAAGCACCTCCATAAGTTGATACAACATGATCTTAGCCTACATAGTGTGAGCTGCAGCAACCTCTGTATTGATTGGATAGAGATTGTAACCGGGCTGTTATTTGGCTTTGAGTTATTTTGAGGCTCTGAGTCTGAAAACTGGAGAGGGATGGAAAAGTCTGACCAGAGGCTTCACTTCACTTCACAGTGGGTTTATGGGAAGTTGGCAGATGCAAGTTAGAGTTGGGCAGATGCAAAGAGAGATTATTTGACAATTATGACTCCAGACTTGGAATAATGTATAAATATATAGATCTTTATTCATTTATTTACTTCATATACTCGGTTAACAGTGTTGGGGAACATTACTTTCAGTAAAAGTAACTTGATACACTATTTCTACATTACCAAAAATAAAAAAAAAACAAATCTAGGAAGATGGCTTGCAGGTTGCAGGTGTTAGTCATTGTTAAGTATAAAGAAATGTAATACAATGCAAATATATTGCTCTTTGCATTCAAATTGAGGCCTTTACATATTGATGTTGTAACAGTAGTAGCCTAAATGATAGAACAAAATGTTCAAATGATGCATGAATCTTTTTCTGTTCAAGCAAAGCATGACATTGATGATCGGCTAACTAGAAATAATACAATTTAATAGTGTAAAAGTAACAATCTACTTTTTTTGAAAAAGTACGTAAGGTATTGAATTACATGAATCACAAGACTAAAGTGTTAAATTACTCACAAAATAAAATCTGAGTACTTTGTAATGGGCGACCCCCAACACTGCTGGTTAATAATATACATTTAGAATACAAACATTATATTTGATAGAAAGTATCAGTGCATAAACATTTCTCCTCAACAAATAAACAATTGGTCCACACAAAAAAACATCATTTGACAACATTTCAGGGTTCAGACACAGGGTTCACAATGCCCACTGATTAGTGTACGTACTGACAAACATCGTTTCATGTAGTGGTCAAAAAGCAAACGCTACCCGCACTCCTACAGGGTATGTGTTTGATAACACAAGCTGGACTATTTGCTGGTGATGTGCAGTAAATTAAGGTTTAGTCCACAGCACATCCAATATATTCTGTATGACGAATAAAATGCTCAAAAAAAAAAGAAAGATTTTACACATGTTAACACAGATAATATAACTTACAGTGACCAGTATATAGTGACCAGCCTGGTGCTAACCTCATACACATGTAGAGTTTCTGTAGCCTGCCCTGCAAGCTTTAGTAACACTCAGCACACAACAAAGGACAGAGTATTTCCATATACACATTTCCCTCAGCTTTACTATGTAATGATAGTGTATACAGCAGCGTAAACATATAAATCTGGGATGAAATGCTGGAATATTACATGTTATCAGGAGGAGGGAACTGGTGAATCCTTTGGTTAACATTTCAGTATGAATCTAATCTGGATTATGAAGCGACAATGTTTACAAACTAAATAAATACAAAGTTTATTTTATTAGTGCTTTTGAAGACACAGTTCCTATGACGTTGTATTCTCAGCTCATGTTACTAACTAGATTTGCACACAAGAATATAAACAAAACCATGTGGCTCTCTGGTAACATTTTACTTCCCCACTTTTTGCCATAACAAACGGTCGGGTCGGGTTTCTTTCAATAACTGGACCAGATCGGGACCGGAGGAGGAGGAATCTAAATATAACTCTTCATTTAAAAAGCCTTCATGGTCGAGATGTAGCGTTGAATCCAAAGCAGTCTGGCGTCACTCTCAGCTCTACCCTGTTCCCTCCATTAACCTGCGATTTTCCAGACTGATCCTCGCCTGGGGGGCGTAGCATTGGACCAATCCACCACTAGATAACAGAGTAGCCCTCCCCTCTGTCTCTCTAGATCAACCTGAGTTAGTGTAGCTAATATTTCATGTTAATAGAGAATACAGGAGAATGCATATCCTTTATTAATACCCACATCATATTATTATCTGTCTGCCTGGAGCTTTAAGGAAAACTGAACTTCATGTGGATGGGGTTTTATCCACACTCTATAAAGAGCATCTCTTTAACCTTATATTGGAAACTAATAACAATAATCAAAAAGGATAAAATAACAAATTAATTTCCAGTTTTCAACTTTTAAAAATAATAATACAGATATCAAATAGTCTCAATTTAAACAAGAAAAGCCTCAGTTATCCTGTCTCCTTTCTTTCCTGGATGGTCCTCGTGGTAACACTTCATTTATGTTCACACTGTTGTTTTTTTTCAAAAAAGGTAAGGGACTAAAGTTGGGATCATTGTGCTTTGTTTGTTTTCACAGTAGATCAACAAAATACCTGAGGCTGTCTGTAGCTGTTTGAGATATCACAGTGGATGTGGAAAGGACCAGCAGCATTAATGTGAGGCTCTGAGTCTGAAAACTGGGGAGGAATGGAAAAGTCTGACCAGAGGCTTCACTTCTCTGCACAGTGGGCTTATGGGAAGTTGGCAGATGCAAAGAGAGGAATCTCAGAGCGCCCTTTAAAAACAAAGCTACCATTTAACAGAGCATTTCACACGTTTGTCTCTCAAACCTTGGTGAGGAACAAAAGGAGGAAGGCAGGGTATTTTCTGGTTTACTGTGGAGTCCAAAGATAGAGTCAAAAGAAAGGAGAACAAAGCAGAAACCTTGAGGCTATCAGTCAGATTCTCCAGGGGCTTGGGTGGTAGGGAGCTACACCGGCGGGGTGGAGTAGCGCACCACATAGTTGTAGTCAGGCGGCGGGCTGTGACACTCCAGACCAGCGTCCAGGGCCGAGTCCTCCAGACTGAAGTCCAGAGAGGAGACTGTTGGTGGATACTTCTCCTTGTCTCCCTCAGTCAGCACAGACTCCTTACTCTTACTCACTGCCTTCATCCTGTGGACACAGAGGGATGCAACATGGCTCATACATTTAAACATAACAATGAAGTATCACTATCCTCACTGTGACAGGATGTTCAGTCCAGATCGTAGTTAAAGCAATAACACAGGAGCACAAACTCAGACAAAACTCCTTTCCCCATTCATATTTGATGCAATCAATCATCCTGAGCTTTTCTGCTTCACTTGATGCTCAGAGTATGAGTAATTGCCTCCTATTGTCTTTGGGGGTTGCTAGGGGTTTCCAGAGCTCCTCTCCCAAGGCCAAAGGGTCAGCGCCCAGTAGGGGTAAATGACACGGGACCGTATTGGAATGCCTATCTTGATGAATAACTTACCTGGTAAACTACACATCAAAAATAGGCAGCAATAGTACAAAACACTAGGGTGGTGGTGCGTTAGGGCAGGTTATTGGGGAAAACAGAAGGGCAGCGTTTCTAGCAACAAGAAACAAAATGAAGATGTGTTTAAGGTTTTCCCTAACAGCAGACAACACAACAATGCTGAGGCAACAACACCCTGGGCAATATCTTTCTATCAGCACTGTCCAGAAAGATGCCCTGCGTGTTAGTAGCACAAAGATGCCAGGCTAGAGAAGCGGTTGGAGGTGGGCGAGTGCCAGGTGGACTTCTGCAACACAAAAAGAGGGTAGCATTACAGCTAACTAGGGAGGCCCTTGTAAACCCTCATAAGTTCAAAGGTGGCAGTGATTGAGTGGGTGCCCAGCAGGGGTGCCCTCCCCTCAATATATAGATCATTCTCTGCATGCCTGGGCTGATTCTTTTTCCCATGCAAAAGGCCCATATAACATGGGCAGGGCTGTGCCGACTCTTGGTAGTCTCTGCCTAAAGTTTTGTATTACGCACAGAAAGAGATGTGAAGTGTGAGTGAGATGAAGGGTAGGGGTGTTTGGGGAACTGAGTTTGGTGTGTGATCCTTCTGTATCAAGGTCCTGTGGTAAATGAACCAAGCTAAGTCTTCTAAAGTAACATTAAGCTTCCCCAGCAGTTGTTTACATGTTCCCTTTTTCTAGTTTAGGACAGCTTTTGTTGTGGTTTTGCTCTTTTTTCTTCAACTTAACACAAATTTGGATCACATATTGACATTTACTCTAATGCCATTATTCCTTTAATTGTTTAAAGTGGAAACCACTGTACTTTAAGACGTATCAGTCTCTTATGAGCAGGGCACAGCAGCATAATACCACAAGGTTTAAAGTGTAATCACTGAGTCCAGGGGTATGACCCCACAAATTAACCCTGCCACTGGCTGCAGTAAACCTAATATGTAAGTCCTAAGTTACCTACAGAGAGGAAAGTTAGACTCAGATTTATCTTCACAGGCTACATCCTCAAATAACCCCTTACACTTATATTTGCTCAAACTGAAGACAATATGGTCCTCAGTTCTTCCTCCATGCCACAGGCCATTGTTTTTATTATGTCTATTCATTATCAAGCCTGTGGCAGACAGCAATGTAATGGATTCAGGGTTCCCATGACTTTTCCAAGACTATTCCATGAAAAATAGCACAATTCCCATTACCAATATTTGTGTCTGTCACATTTTTAATGTTTAATATCTGATCTGAATGTCCCAGGTCTTTTTTCTGGCAAACAAAGAATCACTTAGGACCGATACGATCAGGAAATTTCTACTTTGGGTTTTTATTCCTCAAAGGGAAGCAAATCAACAAGCAGCCAAGCTTGAAATTGAACATTTCACTGATACTTCCAAAACTATATGCACATGTTTCTTAAGTTTTTTGAATCCTGTGACTTTTCCAGGTTTTCCATGACCGTGGACACCCTGTGCATTAAGCACAGCCGCAACTCATAAGCTGAAACAGCCTGGGAGGCAACTCAATCAGGACAAACTTCTGGCAAAAACAAAGCCGTTTCAGTGTGTGCTCTTAAAACAGCCAAACCTCGAGTCACACTTCCACTATGCTTTTGTGCTCAATCCTTTGGCTTGTCACCTTGGAGCTCGATCCCTCCCACTTCTCCTTTGTGCTACTGCCTCTCTCGCATGGTTTCTTTTGACTGAAGGGAAAACCAGCCACTGATGTTTTTCTAGGTGAAAGGGACTTTGTGTATGTGCTTGAGCGCGTGTGTGCATGTGTGTGAGTGTATGACAGCTATAACGTCTACATTCCAACACAGCGGGGGGAGTTTCCAGGCAGTGTGGATGGCAGCCATTCTGCAGTGTCTTCCACAGTGTGTGTGTTTATGTGTCACTTGGAGGGCTTATGGAGGGACGTCATGTATTGTACTGTACTTACGCCAGAGCCATGATGCTGAGGGGTCGGCCTGCCAACGATTCCAAGCGCTTCAGAGTCTTCATGTCGTCAGAGGACAGGCCCATCCCACTGTCCGACTGACCGCCCTGTTGGGAGGAGAGAGAAAAGATAGACACATAGAGAGAGGGAGAGAGAGAGAGAAAAAAAGAGAGAGAGAAGATGAATTAAAACCCCCAAATGTCATCATTGCCTTAAAGGAAAACCCATCCTCAGATACCCATACACTGTTAGATATCATCAATCCATGATGTTCAATGCATTCCAGGAGGTATTTTCTGATCAGGTGTTGTAATTCAATATTTGGTATATCGACTTTCCCTCAACCTGCCTCATCAGGTTCAGGTAATGATTTACTACATTTCCCAGAATGACTTTCAACAAGAGAGAGCGCAATAGTGATAGCAATAGAATAGACACAGCAAGAGAGCAAGTTCTTCCAGGTGTGAATGAGCGAGTCACACTCTTAACTCACAACGCCAGATATCTTGTGGCTGCATTGCATTCTGGTAAATTGAGGCTACTGTCAGTGGAGAAATATGATATAATATGAAAAATGGCATCTTCTACGATGGATTTCTCTCTGTATGATTGTTGAACATGGGATTTTCTGCTATCAAACTGCACTGTAGCTGTGCTGGAAATATTGGGATGTGACGTCGTCTATGTTTGGATACTTAACCGTGTGAATAAGAAAAATAGACCAAACAACAAAATGGTCCCAGAAATGCAAAGCACATCACCAATAGCTGTTTTTGTAACAGTGTTAATGTGTTAAGGTGTTTTAGGGTGGATTTTTCCTTTAAGTGAAGAAGTAACAAATATCTTCTCAAATATCCCAAATCAAAATTCACATTATACCCTCTCTTAAGTTCAATCCATATTTGTGAACAGAAACAACTACGAATAGCATGAATTCTGTTTCAGGGTGGATTTTCTCTTTAACCCTTTTAACCCTGAGGTTTTTGGGGGCAATTCTCCCCTGAAATTACCTAATGAGTCAAGTATAGCTCCACAACCATAAGGCCCACATGCATGATCTTGGGCTCTATTGATAGATAACAATCATCACGCTATCGTCGTGTGTAATGAAAAGTCCTCTTCAATTGGCTGTCCCTGTTCACGCGGCAGTGTATTAGCAGACCGGTGGGGCCTAGAGTGATGAGTGACACCTCATTGGAAAGATCTCAACCAATAGATTCAGAACAACCTGCAATCTGCAACCCACTGAATAGACAGCAGATGGTGCCAAAAACTATTTTACAAACATTATAATACATGAATGTAATGACAACAAAGGAGTAAGTAATCAATATTAGTTGCCTTTTGTGAAAATATCAGAAGTGTTTTATGAAATACTAAGGAAAGAAAAACTTTTGTCTGGTTCACTGTAAAACGTACAGCATGTCTGCTTATTTGCACCAGGGCTGATAAAGGTTGTGGAGCTCAGGATGTGCTGCATCTTAAATGGAAGAGGAGATTCTCTAGTTTCAGACGAGACCAAACATGTCTGTGTGGAGGGAGAGGGATATAGCAGCAGCGGCATTCAGATGTTGAATTTAGAAGGTATGAAGGGTTAAATGTCAAATGTCTGTCACCTAACTAATTGGTTGCTTTAGTAAAGTTAAAGCATAGATTGAGTGTCTGTTTCTGTTTTAGCTTAATGTGCAGAGTGTGACTGAAGAATCAGGATGAATAACTCACCCCATGGTTCTCATTTGTCCCGTTCTCCATGGTAACCTCGTCAAAGGTTTTCACACTGGCAGGACGGATCTTGATGTTCCTGGCAAGAAAATATTTCCAGGGTAATTCTCCAAAAACACCCGAAATGTTCTATTAAGGAAATCTTTTGATTACACTGGCGCCAAAAGGCAAAGTTCAAAAACAAAACAGTAGGAACCTAATCATTTAGATGGCCAACGCACAGCATCACTGACGTTCTTTGAAAACACTCCTTGTTTACTTTGCTTTTCAAAGTAAACTAAAATGACTGCTTAATTCAGCTTAAGGGATAACTGCCATTACTGCTTTCAACACCTTCTCAATAAAAACACTTGTGTGACCTGTGAAAATCCAAGAGCTCAACAAATATTATTTTAAGTGGACATAAATCTTGAAAGAGGCTCAGTGGTTTTGGGGGAAATTCCTCGCTGGGGCCACAACGTTGTAAGCTCTCTGGCAATCAAACTGCCATGTGTATATTTCTTATCACAGGCCAATCAGGCCTCTCATTGTCCTCAAGTCAGACCCAAATGTTTTCCTTAGCAAACTAGACACAGTGCTGTTAACCTTTAATGGTTTGAAGACCGGTTTACATGTCTTTAAGCTACGGTGCTTGTGTTTCCATAACAGATTTATTACAAAAATCAACTCAACGGCACAGGAAAGAATAGATAAAATAGCATGGCCTGTACAGGTATGTGTGAGATGCAGGTGTTTGTGTCGGTTTCATGTAAACTAAAGGGAGTGCGTTGCTCTCACCAGGTGCTCCCTGGCTCACGGTGAGAGACAGGCCGTGTGGGCGTCTCCTCTGAGGGCACAGGGGTGGACGGGTCTCCCACCTTGGCCAGCAGTTCTGTGTTGATGGGTATGTAATGCTTCCCCTCCTGAATCAACCAGAAACAGAGGACATGTAAGAGTACAGGCGTATGCTAGCGTGATGCAAATCATACGTGATAAGATGAGCGGCTCAGGGAGATCCATGGCCGATGCTGTCTGTGTGCTACACAAACATCCAGAGCCCACAGGCCGCGGCAAGCAGCCAAAGAAACGAAGGTCGTGTCTAATAAATCCAATACGGAATGCACAGGCCTCGACCGGGGCGAGGAGGCGGCGGTGCTGCAGAAAACACTGCTGGCGGCCCGTGCAGGGCTGAGTCTGAGACCAACTGGTCTGCACTGTAACAGAGCTGTATTAATGGAGAGTTAAGATCATCCGCTGTTCTTTCTGTCCAGTCTGGATTGTTGCCCATAAGGATAACTTTCACAAAGTCATTTGTAACGCTCCAGTTTTATGCGATGTGATGTTTGGCCTTTTATCTCTTATTACTCGGCAGTGCCGTCTAGTCGAATGCAATTCCTTTCTTCGCGTGCCTGTCAGTCTGTCTGTCTGCAGTAATGTACTATCTGGACGAAAGCCTATTCTCTTTAGGAGCTGGAAGTGAGAGCGTGATTATAGGCATCTTTTACACTCTCATGACTGGAAATGTTCTGTTCTTGTTGGGGATGTGGCCAATCTTCTATCATCAGTGATAATTAATGCTAAACTCCCTTCTTTGAATTTCAATCCTTCTTTCACAAAAGCACCTTGTTATTCATTCACCACAAAATGAGTCCTCTCTTTATTTGAAATATACGCTCCCTACAGAGTTTTTCTTTATTTTTTATTTCATTGCCTCATTGATTTATATATGGTCGTCTTTTATTTTGTACTTCAGGGAGGTGATGATGACGGCTTCAGAAACATTGTTCATATTTATGTGAATGGAAGATTAGAACTTGTCAGGAAGATAAACTCAATATTTCATCTCAGTTCACCAGTTCATCAAAATAACCTGGAGATCACAATGAAATATTGCCTTTTTCCCTGCAGTGCATAGTTGTCAACCTAACCAGAATGAACGGCTGCTGAGCTCCAGGGCTTCCTTACATTGTTACACAGTTTTCATATCAGACAACGTGATGCTACGTTTTCCCAGTGTGGTTCCTCTGGCTGCTGGTGCCTTTTCAAAGGGAGTGGTTGTGTTGAGTGTCACTTCCCCTCCTAGTCACTCGGGAGGGGTTACCAGCCTTGGGCTAGACAATACTTTGTGTCTTAATCATGCTCAGCTCAGAGACGGTGCAGACGGTGTGTTAGAATCAACACCCAGAACTGGTGACGCAATGTGGGGGCTACAGTTTGGGGTTGTTGCAACACAAATACAGTATGACAAACATATTTCTGTCTGAGTCAAGAATATAATTTTAGATCTGGTTGTGTTACCGGCATTGGATCTGTAGGTTTTGTTCATAACAGAGCTCAAGTGCTATCATCATTAACCCCTCATTCTTTTGTTGAAATAAACCCATGACCAACACTGCACTGATTTGATCACATTATTTTCCATTTTACAATTAAGGATGGATGATACAACACATAGGTATACATACAGTACACATTCCCTTTACTGTCCACGTTCTTTTTCTTCCATACCTGTTGCACGCTGGCCTGAAGCAGGTCTCCCAGCCTCTCTACCAGCTCAGTGAAGGTTGGTCGCTCCAGTGGCTCCCCCTGCCAGCAGTCCAACATGGTCTGATATCTAAGGACAAAGAACACACCACTGAACTGACATCACTCCCACACAGGGCTGACAGACAGACAGGCCACCCACATGCTTGATGCTGATAGCAAAGTTCTTAATTTGTTACTATTTTACAGTGTGTTGACAGTGGAGGTAGCAAAATCACATGGAAAATAGACATCTATATTTGGCTTACTGATGATCTAAAACTGTATGGTTTGGATGGGAATCTATGAGCAACCCCGCTTGTGTGTTATTTTTTTCCACCTTTCTATGTTTATCTATACCTCCATACACTGACACATAGAGCCCTGGACATCCATATACCGTTATAGAGCTGCTTTAAAAAGCAACAAAAGAAATCTGAAAACGTGTTCATTTGGGTCGGTACATTTGGAAAAAATATTGCACATCTCACCACTAAGAGGGACAACTATCGTCAGAGTTAAGAGTACTTGGACTAACAGTGACCTATTGGGTCAGTGGGCTCAGACTGGCACACAGGTGACCTATATGTGGTCCTCCTCTGAATCGACTGTCATCTACAATATTCCTAAACATCCTGCTCTCTATTTTCCACACCGATCCCGAGCCTCTGGGGCTGTGTCTGATTCCCTCTCGGTCTCTCTCAGGTCTGTGACAAGCTGTCAGCATCTCTGCCCATGTGGGACGACTCAGGACCTTTATGTGAGTTTCCATCACTCTATGGAGGAATTCAGGAACGGAGCAACACTGCTGCTGTGTAAATCAAGCTCTCAGCATGTCAATGATGGATCCCTACCCTGTTTGTGCTGCAGCAAGACCC
>CABFOQ010052560.1:13061-31173 GCA_900660455.1 Gephyroberyx darwinii
CACCCGCCATACATCCATAAAAATCGAGTTTTATGTAAACAAAACCAGGTGCCCATTAACCCCATTGTGTTTCCCTTATTGGCACCAGATTTAGTCAATCTCAAGTTTTGAGAAAATTGCAGTAAAGAGCAGATGGTCTGTTGCTGCTGTATTGACTTCACCCACTCTCCATCTGTGTTTGTGTTCAGGGCACCTCAACCTCGGCTGAGGAGGCTGTGGTCCTCTCGGTGTTGTCAGGCCTGGTTGGAGGAAGCCGAGCGGCTGTGATTCCCATGTTAATGAGTATATACTTGGCCAGGTGGTAGCACTCCTAACAGTGACAGGATGTCGAGAGCATGATCACAGCCAACACACATATCATTGAGGGGCGGTGGGGGTGGACACATTGTATGACTGCACAGTTTAAACCACACTTCCTTTCTGCTCCATATTGAGAATAAATTGCCCTCCCTTCCACTTTTTGGGTCTTCAGAGAGTATGGTGTTGCTGTGGGGCCATTGTGGTTGTAGGATTCCTTAGTGCTGCCCTACTTTGTCCGGTTGTGCAAGTGTGGTAGGCTGGGAAGTCAACATCCTATTCTCCTTGAAAAGCATCCTCTACATTCCTCCGCAATGCATCAGGCCAGACGGCTGCTAAGCCACTGGGGATCTTCCAAACAGGCAACAGGACACATTCCTGATGTGCACCAGAGGCACTAATTTATCACTCAACATCGCCTGCAACCTCTCGTCCTTTTCATCATCCGTATATTAAGGGTTTGGGCTCAGGGTCAGGGTCAGGGTCAGGGTCAAGGTGTCAGAACAGGATGAACCCAGGCTTACAAACACATGTGTTCGACATCAGACCTCTGGTGGGGGACCAGGAGAATTATCCCCTATTGACTATAGTACAATACACCACTCTGCATCCCATTTAAAATGATATCAGCAGGTCTTATCTGGGCTGTAAATCAAAGGCAGGTCTCACAGTTGTAAGTATGCCAAAAGTATATTATCTGGCACTTATATCTTCACTGTGTCAATGGGCTGCTTTGAACCAAGATGGGAAGTAAGAGAGGAGTAAGAGAGATTCTTGGCACCGGTGGGTCTCAATCTACCGATCTTCTATTTTGAATCTGGATTGGATTTTGCTGGTCATCTCCAATCACCGTCTGCTTTGATAAGTTGATAAATCCATTCAGTTGGCTCCAGTTGGCACAAGATGCTTTAAAACTCTGGGCCTTTTGATACAGCATCATTATCAAGCAAAAGTACAGCATTTATCCTTTCAAAACAAATAAGATACGTGAAGTTTGACTACATGCACCATTTTAAATGAAAACCAGATGCCATACACACACACACACACACACACATATTCTGTAGGACACAGTGTACAATATTAGAGTGTGATTCAGTTGTAGAGCTCAGAGTGCGATTACTGGCTATAGGCTCGATCGATTGGCTGTAGGCTTTTAACTTTGAAACACAAGGACCGGACAGGACAGTCACAGCATTCATGCCGGCCCGGGCGGTTGCCCTCTGGAATAAAAAAACAACCCCAGCTCCTTCTGTCTGGCTGAATCATAGACTGACGACACTGATACCAAATGAGAAGACCCTCTAGTCCCCAACAAATATTCATTTTCAACAACATCCACTAGCCCTGCTCCAAGGGGAAGATACTATCTGGCCTTTGGCTTTCCTCTCTGGGGGTACTTCCACTCTTTCCCAGACATTGCCTTTAATGTGGGGCTCAGTTACGCTGTGTTAATGTCAGTCAGAAAATGGATCTGAGCTTCAAGCCTGCCACCTCAGAGCCAATCAGAAGCTAATGTTTCCTCTTCAAACATTCAGGGCGCTATTACCCAGGACTCTTATCAGGAGCTGCTGGCTTTTTGGGAGGGGAAGAGGGGGGAAAGATACAATACCTCCTCTCAGCTGTATATTGATATGGGAAGCTTTTACTTGTTGCCTTTACTTTCTTCGCCTGTGTAAGGTTCCTGTTAATTGCCCTCAGGAGAAGGTACAGTAGGGGCCACGGAGGTAGCAGACTAATACTTCTCTAGGTGAGAGAAAGTCACGTAAAAACTATAAAATAAGCACAGTGACACGAATCCTCACATTTCAGAGGAAGAGTATTCTGGGGCTCTCATCCTGGTCCCTTCTTTCAGCCGGCAGCAAAATTCCTCATCAATTTGGAGGCCGGGGTATGGTGAGGCGCCTGGGAGAGGAAAGAGAGGCAAACGCTTATCACACAGTTACATTTCATACACAGAAAGCCACTGGATACAGTATTTAGCCCTGAGTGTGACAGCATCTTATATAGGGATGAGCACCATTAGGCTACGATGCCACTATAGGTCGAGGTTAAATTATTATATGAAGTTATGTGACATTTACATTGTAAAATCCACTTGTGAAAGTATTTTTTGAGAAAGTTAAGCTCATAAATAGCTACTCTTGTTTTGCCTACAGTACAACATGAGACAGCTGATAGAAGTGGACAAGTTGACCAGTTAACTCAGAGCTAGTGGAACAGCCCAGGTGACAAAAAAAATAAAGTGAATTAAAATGATATTGATAGCAGATTGATGAGCAGGGGTTTATAAGTTGAGGCTGAGCAGTGTTAGATGTGCAGGAAATAAACAGCAGTTTACCAAGAAGGTACCTGTCTTGGAAATTGTAGTCTTTTTTTTTTTTGCAAACGTCAAGCATTCCTAAATCCCCACAGAGGACATGGTCACTGTCTCTACCACATGAATCAGAACAGCAAGTTTCCAGTTGTGACACCACTGAGAGGACACAGCGAACGCGACACCTCCTACAAGGATGAGTGCATCTTCCAGGTTTCTCTCTCTACTTGATGTTTTCACACCTCAATGCTTATAATCATCGCCAAAACCGCACTAGTATTTTGAAATCTGCCGTATACTCATGCTACACAAATGTATAAGTGTGGATTGTTGAGTTGTGAATTTGTTCAATGTGTTACCCACAAACCAAAATGAAACCACCTCTAATTTTGTTTACTCTTGAACTGCAATGTTGTCACTCAGCCAACTTGTATATAATATAATCATGCAGGTTTTGGAAAATATTGCCCGTGCTATGTAATCTGTAAAATTTCCTGACTCATGAGATAATATTTTCATGTGCTTGCCTTTATCCCCTGAGGCAATATCACATAGCATCTAAAGCTCCTGTTCATTCTAGATATATTACCTCTATGTTTCATGATGGGCCAGAAGATTGTCTCACCTCTCTTTCTATATCACGGTAAACCAATCCTTCTCAACCAATACTTTAATTACTGTCTGACTCATATTAAATGTGAATAACACCATGTATACCTGGTTCAAAATGTTGGTATAATACACTATAATAACAAGGTTTGGATTTCAACCCACAAGAAAGAATTGCCAGGCTCACATAGCAATCTGCACACAGACTTGGGCTACCTTAGAACTGGGGCTACCTTTTGACCTCCAAACTTTATCAGGTTGCCAAGCTCACTCTTTGCCATTTTTCTTGTTCATTTGTTTCCTTGTTTCCTGATTTATCTTTCTGAGGCCCAGCTAACACTACCCAGATGTGCAAGTGTTTCATTGACGTGAGTGTTGTTGAGAGTATGAATGCGTTAGAGCGTGGAAGAAATGGAAAGAAAGGAGGAAAGAAAGAGACAGTGTTGGAGGCATGTCAGTGTGCCTTAAAGAATGTCTTAAAGAACATGCGATTTCACACACACTTTTCTTTGAGCTGCAGTGGGTGACGACACTGTGGGCAGGGATTCAAAAGCAGCACTATCAAAAGTACAGTATAGCGCTGCATGCATTTGGAGTTCTAGCCTGTTTTACATTTACTCTTAAAAGTTGCCCTTGCTTCCCATGGTGACATTTGAACATACAATATTTCATGTTGAGTCTTGCTATAGAAATGTGTGGTGAGCTCTGTGCCACAGTGCATAGACAGTCATGGACCGACACAATGCTGCCTTAAAGGTTGCAGTGGTTTCACAGCAGGGGCAAACATTTACATTGATCGGCTGCTTGGTTACAACGAGTTTGCAGTTCCAGCTGGGAAGAAACGGATGGCTTAAATGGGAGGTATTCTCTCTTTTTAATGTCCCTAGCCTGTACTAAAATTCACAGTCTAACTTCACTAATGTTCTTGCACGAGCAGCACGAAAATAGTTTTCTCAAGCTGACAATGCAAGCCCTCTTTGTCCCAAAGGGACAATTACGCAGCGGCAGAAGACAGTTATTACACAGTGCATCTGGTGAGGCTCCATAGCTGGGGGCACCAAGCTAGCCCAGTGGAGAGTCTCTTCTCACTGAACATCTTTGATGATAGAATCCTGTGTCTAACTGAAATGGTGTGCCATGCTTTTACACGTAATGGTGAGAATAAAAAAAAATTTGATCTGAACTGAAAGTCAATCATTTCAGTTCATTAGAAAGTAATAAGGACATATTGTAATAGGGACAAATGTATGTTATGGTTATTCCAGGGGAGAATTCTGATTGGCTGGAGGGTGACCATTCATTTTGCTTAACATACAGTATAACCTGACACATCTGACGCAGCGGTTTGATCACTGCTATAGATTAATATGCTCACAAGGTCTGAGGATTTCACCTCAAGCTAGTGAAATGTTCGGATGATTAAAATATAACAGGTCGAAGTTCTTTTAAAATATGCTTGCACTAATATTCTATGTATAATCAATAATCATTTTACACAGTTACTAATATAGAGTTTATTTTTGCCACTCTACACATTTGGTTCATTAGACTTATTTGGTTGACTTGTCAATTTGAATTTTGGTGCTTGCATGAGTAACTGGTCAGTTTGAATGTTTGATAGGCAACATGGATATAACATGTGAATCGGTGCATTTTAACTCCAATAGTGTGAGTGTGAAGAATAAAACCAGCGGTGAATGCTGAACCAAGACACTTACCCAGAGAGAAGATCTCCCACATGAGAACTCCAAAGGACCATACATCACTCTGAGTCGTGTAGATCTTGTCAAAAATGGCCTCAGGCGCCATCCACTTGAGGGGCAGTCTAGCCTGTGTTCAGGTATTGAGATAAGAAATCATTTCCATCTGTATCTCATCTCACCTGTGTGGGCATTTCACTCATCAATCACTGTGCTGTCAGGTCTGTGCAGAGGCTTTTGGTTTGAGTTGCGTAAGTTGATACTACTTCTGATTCGATTAAACACCCATCTCCCTTGCAGGCCCTTCATCTAGCATTCAGACAAACACACTGATTCTGCTGTTTTTTATTATTTACAAGAACAACTGCATTTATTCAGGCTTTTGTTTTTGCCAAGTCAGCGGTAGCAGATTATTTTTTTTGCGTCTTGTCTATTAATGTAAGTTCTTTTGAGTATTGCAAGAACTTAGTTTTCTTTTCTATACAAGGCAGTAAATGATAGTGAGCTGGAAACATACAGTAAAATACAAAACATTTCATGGCTTGCCTATTGAATACACTTACATCTCCTTTGCGCACATAGTCTGGATCTTTGTAGATGTCTCTGGCAAGTCCAAAATCACATATCTTCACAACATTATTTTCAGAAAGCAGGATGTTTCGTGCAGCCAAATCACGGTGGATGCACTAATGAAAAGAAAGAGCAAAAAATAATCTTAACCATGATTAGACGTGGCATTGACATTGACAAGTTCAAGTTTTCTGCACATGATTTACTTCACAATAGTACTCCATGTGCTATAATGCAAGGCAGCTTGCTGAGTAACACATGGTACAGTCATCAGGGGTATCAGAATAGAAGCTGATGTGTTTCATATCCAGGCTGAGGAACAGGCTGTTTACAACAATGGCTTCATTCACTAATCAGTCCCATCCGCTCGCCTCAACCTTATGAATGACCTGACAAATGAATGAATTCTGGACTGATATGGCTAACGTGACAACTGGCTCACATTTTTTAGTAGATCAAACACATCCATGGTAAACTTTCTGAAGTTTATGCACTGTTTTTACGCACAAATTGATTTTGATATAACAATTCGCTAAAGGAAAAGCATACCTTGCGTGATGCCAAGAACTCCATGCCTTTTGCGACTTGAAAACTGTAGCAAATTAAATCTTCCAATGTCAGCACTCTCTTATACAAATCCTCTTGCTCTGAGAAACAAAAAGAATACAGAAACCATTTATGGCATTTATATGATATGGCACAAAGTAAGGACAATAATCCTTACACATCCTAACACATTTGTAAATATCAGGGCAGTCAGTATGATCAAAAGCTCCCAGTATCTCTAGGCCTGTCAGATAAATCAGATTAGATAAAATGTAACTGATCCCTATGGGGAAACTGGAAATTGTAAGTCCCTCAATGTAATACACCATCATAAAAACCTGTCATGAACCTCCTCCAGCACTCTTTGTCTTAAAAATATCCTTTACAAATTCCAATTCCTCCTATTGTTGGTTATTGATGTTACATGAAACGTGTGATTATGGGCCCAGTGTGTCAGTCGGGGGTCTAAGAGGAGGAACTCAAAAGGAGTCCTTCCATCAGCCCACCTGAGTAAACAGCTAATCAAACCAGAAATAACATCAGGAACAACATGGCCGATGCGCCAGGCCCGGGCCTGAGCCCAAAACCAGACAAACACCCAGGTCAGGACAGGAATTAAACAGAGGCCTCCCTAGACTCAGTGGGGTCACAGTGGTTCCTGCTGCAGTGATTGTACTGCTGAACAGGAGGAGGAAATGTCCCACCAGACTTGGTCAAGAAAACAATCTGGGGGGAGGGGCTTCATTCCTGGGTAGGAGGGGTGCAACAGAGGTGAGAGTGGGAGGAGGAAGACAGCAGGAGGGAGAGACAGAGGGGGGTGATGACGGGAAGGAAGACTTGCTTGGCATTTACCTTCCTCCTCTTCCTCTGAGTCACAGTAGCTCTTATCTTCGATGAAGCCAGAGCTGGCTGAGCTTCCGGTACTGGCCACACTCTCCAGGCGGCGCTTCATGAGTTCGCTCAGCTCACAGCCTGACCCTGATGACACCGCTTTACCGTCCTGGCTCTGACCAGCACACATATATCATGTTAAATGAGATACGGTTCAATGCTGCTGCTGACATGCAAGAGATTTCCCCTATGGGTTTCAGAATATTCTCACTGCTAACACTGCTGACAGGCTCATTACCAGTATGACAAGAAAGCAACAGTACTAGAAAGTTTAAACCTTGGCGCTTGTGACTCACCTTGTAGACAATGAAATCAGCTCTCTTGCTTCTCAAATAGTTGGACAAGTTGCCGTACTTGCAGAACTCCACTATCATCATCAATGGACCTGTGAAGATCGTTAGACAGTTCAGAATAGAGAGATGGAAAGATGGGGATGACATGCCTCAATGGTCCGAGGCCGGATTCAGGCCAAGACAGTTACATTCGGCTTAGCCAACTGAGCCATCGGGACACCCCGAAGATAGTGAGTGATTTAAAAATTGACTGGTAATTTGAACAACATTGGATTAAATATGAAATCTTCCTCAATAATCAAGCTCCTATCTGGCTCACCTCCTGGTTTGGTGCAAGCTCCAAGCAGGTTGACCACGTTCAGGTGATGGCCGATGTGGATCAGGATCTTCAGCTCTGACATCAGAGCTTTCCGCTCATTTGTCGTAGCTCCACCTGTTACAACATAAATATACTCGATATGTACAGAGACGATGGAAAAATTCACAGAACTTGTCCAGCATTGGTTAGTGTATCATTAAACACCCTGAAGGAAGGGATATATTAGGCTGGGCTGTGCACACAGCACCATATATTGCCTTTTATATTACAGGGTGCCTGCAGGTCCTGAAAAAGTATTAAAATGTCATAAAGTCAAGGCCTTAAATGGTCTTCAACACACTTAAATATAGCATTTAAGTCAAAAATCAGTTTTTGATGGCTTTGTGTTTTTGTGGTGCGTTGTTCTTCCATTGAGAAATTCATCCAGTCATGCAGACTTGTCAGATAGATAGTTTTTTTAAATGTGAAATTGGTCTTATATTAAATTCAAACTCCCACTGAAAAGATCTCAAAAAGTCTTACATTTAAGTTGATGAAACTTGCAGATACCCTGTATTACCATTGACCTGAGGTTACACATTTTGACGGGTAGATGCCTGGAGGTGTCAGTAGAGACACCTTGTCTTGTTTTTTTTACTTTCAATCTGATTTTCATCTCAGCCCTATACTTTTGTTTAAAGATGACTCTGCCAGCTTTATGTTCATGTAAGTTTAGAATCCAAACAGCATCGAAAGAATAACAAGAAACAGATTTTCACTTCACTTATAAGGTTAAGATGTAAGATAGGAAGAATTCAGTGGAGATTGAATGCAAAGATAATGGCATGAAAATATCAAGTCAACATGTATGAGAAACCCAGGTCTCTTCTCATATTAAAAGATATTTTCATACGCAGGAGGGCACAACTTTCATATTATGGAGTCAATATTTCAATAGCGGTGAACATTTTCCTTTCCCAGAATAGAACATGAAGTTTCTTTATAATTGTATCTGGGTTGTGAACACCATGAGATCGTGGAGTACAAGAGAGACGCCTGTTTCTCTAAAATATGTTGCACTGGCTCGCTGCTGCTTCAGGTGACATTTGTTGTAGTGATACATTTTCATATGCTAAGCCAGGGCACATCATGAGTGATGTAACCTGGCTCCCTCGGGTGTTTCCAGTCTTTCAAAATCAGACACCCTTGCCCAGGTGACCCAGCTGAGCTTGATCTAGCCTCAGCTTGTGACCTAGCAGCAACCTCCCCCAGATCCGCTCTGTTAATCCAAAGCCATCTGGAGGCTCCATCTCTGGGTATCTGTGGAAACGTCCTACTTCATGCGTTTCAAAATGTATGTATGTATGTAATATATATATATATAAGAGAGAGAAAGGGTTTAGTGCTTTATGTTGTTTTGACCATTTAGAGGCTAGAAGCTAGACGTCTCTAACCATGGTCAATTTGAGGAGGCCTGCTGCTTTCCATTATGTCTGACCTGGCCTGTTTCTCACAGAGAGCCTGTGATTAATGACAAGGCATGATTAATGCTATGACAGGACCAATAGCTCTAACCAACAGCCTTATATTTCATCCACACTCAAATATATCATCCCCGCACCACCAACCACTGATAGGTCATTAGCTCAACAGTTTACTTTTTCAGCGCAGAAAGCAAAGTTAGTTTGACCAGAGTACCTGTAGTCAATCACTAGCTGTGCTTCTGTAATCACTACTTTCTAGCTTCAAGCTTTTCCTGTTTCCATTTTGATATGATGAATAGGATTTTTGTTATGAATATTTGGACAGATTTTGGAATGTGGCTCTAAGTTATTCCTCATAAAAATCCAGGAGAGTTTCCAAATGCTTGCATCTCTAAAATATGGAGAATATGAACATACTTGTTATTGTTCATTTTGTACTTGTATTGTACTTGTACTTGATGATTTTATACTTTTGAACCCTGCATCACCTTCAGATCTTGGACAATGTGAAGAACTTGGCTGTCATATCTGCATACACTCGATCTCGTCATCAGGGTTAGAGGTCTTAGCCTCTACCTCTGAATGCACTTTGTGAGGAACAGACGTTGCATGCCTTGCTCGGGACCAATACTTCACACAAACATTAACTGCTGGCACATGTTCTGCTCTAGCTCACGAGCCTGTATTGTGCACAAGATATAAATCTTCTGCTGAAATAATAAATAGCTGTTCTTCATCTGCTACCCAGATAACAATGGATGTATCTCTGCTATCTCCAGGATGAACCAGAGGGACCATGGAGGAAAACTGTGTTATGTGACAGAACCATAAGGTTTAAGTCAACATAATCACCTAGTATTTTGAAACAATATGTTCACCAACATATGAGAATTTACAGAACTCCTGATTATGGTTTTAACAACGTTGACACAGTACCTTTAAGCATTTTGACAGCAACAGTCTTGCAGGTTGAGAGCTTGTCAATCCCAAAGGCAGACGCCTCCACCACTTTTCCGAAAGCTCCGTGGCCAAGAGTTTTGCCTGGAGGAGGAAGAAGGCATTTGGTGAATGAGCCTACATGAGAGTGTCCTGCCCCTGGGGGCAGTAAATCAGACTGGATTCCCTGTCAGTCAGGCTCTGGGTCTGTAATTAAAACAACCTGCTGGGGCTCTGACCACTCGGCCATTTCTTCAGGGAATTTACGGTTCAGTTGAGACTGGACAACAGCAGCAGGTCGCTGATAAGTAATAGCCTTACACACCAGCTTCAGAGAGGGCTGACACCTCTGCCTTACACCATAATGCGGCTGTGTATGTTACTGTCATAGGGCAAGCGACTGTTTTTCTTGTGTCTATAGTTGGTGCGTTATCATTGCATATCTCATGCTGACCCTTTTAACACAAAACAGATTTTTCAAGACATTGGTAGGATTGTGCAGTGCTCACCTAGTCTCAGGCGGTCACGGGGAAACTCCCATTTGCTGCTGTCATACTGAAGGAGCTCATTCTGCTCATCCAGGGGACACTCGTCAGGGTCAATGATGATGGATGGGCTCATCTTATAGTTTGCAGGCTGCTGCAGGGTTTAGAGGATGAATATGAATTTCATGATAATACAATTTTAGACAACAAAGAACTTGACTGATTTATTTGGAGATATGTTTAATTTTAACTGATCAGTGATGTCCAACAATGTTACAAAGACACTATGATGTTATCTGAGTGGGTTGTATTTTCAGATTATTTTCTCCTTTGAGAGATGCAGTACACACCAACATGAGGTCCTCATTTCTCAGTTGACAGGAAATGTGGAAATCATCAACCACTAGCTAAATTCATCCCCCCATTAAATTGCATTTAACAAGAAGCATGAGCCATGAAATGTGTATAAGTAATGGCATCCAGTTCCTGAAAACTGGCTTTGGCTCATCCTGTTACTGAGGAAGTTTACAAAGCCTTACCTTCCTCAGCTTGCGGATGAAGAGGATGAGCATGAGCCAGAGGAAGGTGGCGGCTGCCCCTGTACACACCAGAATGATCACCTCAATGTTTGGTTTCCCTTCATCCCCTGGAAAAAGACAACAGTCGTCAACTACCAGATTGTTTTGGTTCACTATCATTGTGCACTTTTCATGGTTTCAGAAATTGCCTTATTATGTTTCAAGGGATTTGAGGAGAAGTGTGATCAAAAGAAAATCATCTGTCCCCACGTAATAAATTTGTAAACGTAGTTTGAAAGGAGTATGACACAGCTGAAGATGCTGAGATTCCCCTTTCACATCTTTCTTATGTTTATTTGTATCTTCGTAACTTTTCTCTGACTTGACGTGATTGTATACACACTGCAAGTAGAAACACACTTCGATGTTTATTCCTGCTTTGTTTGGGACATGCATACCACACATTTTCCTGTGGTGTTTTTTTTCCAAACACTCTTTTCCTATCCATCCATGTCGACATTTACTGAAAGCTCATATCCCTTGAATCTGCAAGAATGCTCTCGTGGCTCTCATTTCACGTGATCCCTGACTACAGAGCCAAAGCAGAACACACAGTGTCCTCTGCTTCAATATCTTAGTGATGATAGAATGCATAATATTGACATAATATTGAACATTGAGGGACTTCATGTCAACACCACCAATATATGTAAATGTACACGCACGCACGCACACACACACACACACACACACACACACACACACACACACACACTTGGGAGAGAGCTCTTCTTCCAGACTGTGTCATGTTTCCAGTCCCTTGGCTGTCGAAGCAGTGCATCTCTCTCCCAACCATCATTAGTGCACCTCTTAACACTCTGCAGAGAGGTCATGCCCCCTGGGTAAAGACCCTCAGCCAGAGCCTCCGTCATAAAAACCAAGAAAGAATTCACTTGGCATTCCTGGCAGCCTCAGCATCCCTCTCACGGGAGACTTTTCATACTGAAGTCAGGCCAGGGCTATTTGTAGTGATGACAAGAAAACATGACCCATTCTGGCGAAGAGGGCCTCCGAGGGCTTTTGATTGGTCATGCAGTAAATGCTCTGGCTCTGCTTCGTGGTCGGATGTTTGGTGTACATGATGTGCTCAATGAACTGTAGCTACATTGACTGTGTATTACACATCATGGTCTATTTTAAGACTTCAAACTGACTTAGTAAACCTGAGGTACTTAGTATATGCTGGGAAATCAGCAGTGTAAGTATGTTGCCATGTTGTGTCTTGTGATGATGAGGTACCAACCCAGGCTTAACACCGTGAGGTGCAGCTAAGGTGTGACTTACCAACCACAGTGATGAAAGCACTGGTTTTCGCGGTTCCCTCGACATTTCTGGCCGTACACTCATACAAACCCTCATCATCTTTCTTCACCCTCTCAATGGTCAGAACCCCATCCTCTCCTAATGTGATACCTGCAACACACAAGCTCTGATATGATATACTGATATGGTATATCCTAAAGTTCAGTATTGTTGCCATGGCAGCTCAGAAGACAGAATATGACCGTACCACTATCAGGGTTAGGGGTTTCATTCAACTCCTGTGCACTCATTGAACTGAAAGGCACTTTGGATAAAAGTTAGTAGTAATGTTATGTTATATATGAAGTAGTCATAAATCATTCTCAGGGTTACCTCGGCCCTCCTCCACTGGAATGTCGTTTTTGTACCAGGTGATAGAGGGGTGGGGCACTCCCAGGGCGAGGCAAGCCAGTGTCAGGGTGCTGCTGCTGTTCACATCCTGATTCGTCAGATTTTGACTCAACCATGGGCGTTTTCTCGCTGCACCATGCAGAAACAGAAAATACTTTTTCCTTTAACTGCTCATATAATAATAATAATGACAATAGCTTTCATTTTTAGAGTGCCTTTCAGGGTACCCAAGGCACTTAACAGTCAAAGGAGAGAGTAAGAGAAGTAGAATAAGAACAAGATAAGGAGAAAAACAAAGATATACACTGTGAGGATCTGTGATGATGTTTCCAATTACATTTCTGAATGATGACTAATTCTTCCAAGGACTATTTCACGAGTAATAAATACTATTCTTGGAAATGGTGTTGCAATCAATGACAAAGTCCTACGCTTGATTCTCTACAAAGCACTGTAATTAGCTCATATCTTCCTCTTACTTACCAACCACAGTGAGTGAAGAGGTCTTGAATATGTCCTTCTTGTTGTGGGGGTTGTGTGCCCGGCATTGGTAACCCATAGGTTGGTTTCTGGACACGTTGTGCAGAGTGAGGGAGATGGAGATGGAGTGGTGGCTGAGTTGAAGGCTAGAGACATTGGAGGTGATTGTGTGATTCTGGGAATCGAACCACTGCAGGTCTGTGTACAGGTACCGGGCCGCCCGGCATGTCAGAGTGATGTCATCCCCTTCGATCACTGTCTGAGGCTTGATGGCAATGTGCTCAGAATGATCTACAGTGACAAGGCAGAGGAAAGCGATAAATCAGGATTCCTGAAAAGAGATGCTACAACATCTACAGTTCAAGAGATATTTCAGGGGAACTACAGTTTTAATACACTGTATTATGCAGGAGTCCATGTTCATCTGTCTCACTAAGGGCCCACACTTTTGTGGAGACAAGACACGTATCCTGCTGGCTGAGGCCATCCTATTTTGGACTGTAGTTCTGAACACAAAGCTGCTCGTTGCAAGGCCAGGAATGTCAAATTTGCAGTTATTTCCTGTTTCATCACTGTTAATTGGAAGCACGTTGCCGGTGGACGGCATTGCTGATGGCGCTCCTGCAGTCGTCCAATAGGAGTCAAGCTGGGGCTGGGCCTCGGGGGAGCCAGACTGTGCTTGTTTATTCAGAACGCTGGAAAGCATTCTGTGTTCCGTAAGAGAAGACAGCTGTTATTACAATTCCATCTTCATTCCATCGCTCTCTGTTATCCCCACTTCTGGAATGGAGCAGGGTATGGGAATTCTCTCATTCTGTCGCACATATTTTTGCCGTTTGGCATCCTAAATCAAAGGGTCAACTACTTCCATCCTTCTCTTAACCCTCTATCTATCATCAATCAAATTTTTCAGAGATGACTTTTTTTGCGACGTGAACCCTGTTTGTGTACGGTGACGAGTTTCAAGTTTATTGTCAAGTACTAGATAACAATGCAAACATCATTACCAGTAATGAAATTCTTGTCCTCCGGGTCAACTCAACTTAACACAGTAAGTAAAAAGTCAAATAAGTAAATAAGTAAAATAAATAAGTGATTAAGGAGAAATAGGATCAAACAGTAATCACAAATTCTCATCCCTGTTGTTATTACATAACTTCCTCAATTGGTATTAATTTTAGGAACATTTGGAAATGCTCAGATACACATAAAAAGTGATTCACTTAGCAGCAGGCTCACAGAGAAAGAGGAATGACCTGCTGGCACCAGAGTTGCATTTATTCATAGCTGTTTTTAAACACATGCCATTAGACTCTACCATATGGCTCAGGACATGTTTGCCTCTCTTCCGTCCTGAAGTCGTTCTGCTACAGTGGAAGATGGTTTCAATTAATGCCCCCCTCCGGTCTCTTTATTGCACAATACAATCTGCACATTCTTTCTCTGCTCTTGCGATTCATTACGGTACATATGTGTAAGTCATTTGAAAGAATCTAATGTATGGTACAGTATCCATGGCCATTAAAATAAAACTCAGCAGAGCATTTCTCCTTGTAATTTCGATAGTGCTGGTTAAAATTTAAATGTTGATATTTCAGCTGTCTTTCCATGTTGTATTCTGCTGACCCACTTACCATCTACGTAGAAAGGGATCTTCATTGTGCTGTTGCCGATCTCATTCAGGGCCACACAGAAGTATAACCCTGACACGTTGGCCACTCCTACCACCAGGGTACTCACCGTCTAATTGGGATGAATACAGCAATTATTAGTGCTTATTCTCAGCAGAACTACAGTTACGCAACAACTGCATGATAACACAATACAGATTTCCACTGTGATTTAGTGTTTCCATGTCATATGTCCTGAGGAGTTCTACTGACATCAACGCAGCTATTTGCTATTAACAGGTGGGTGAGAGGTTTGGACTAAGCCTGGACTGTTTTATACTCTCCAGTGCTTCACATTAATGAAAGGATACATCTGGAACTTTAAAACTCACGGTGTCTCCTTCAGACCCGCTCTAGAGACCCTAGAGTCTGGGTTCCCTGTCATTTCCTGGAGAGCACTTACAATGCCACACTCAATTCTCTCATCATACAAGTAGAACACATTTTAATGGCTTAAGTACACAATAACCAGCAGAATTTGGGTGAAGGCCAGGTTGCATGGGGTTCTGTTTTGTGTTCATAGTGAATTTGGTCAGCTACATCAAAGGTAATGAATAATGTGGGTGTATTGTCTGGGTGCAAGCTGTTCTAAACCTCCTGAGCTTCTTGGGGCTAATGTGCTGACTTTCAGAGACATAGTTTTAGCCATGAATCACATTTTCAGTGTCCCTGTACTCACAATGTGCACCGTGCAAACATGTTTTCGTGCAGTAAAAGTGTAGGTGTTAAAAGTTACATCACATTGTCTACTTCATGTTGTTATGACATTTATCAAAACAGTGATGGAGTGGCCGCGCAGTGTTGCGTTACAGCTATTACTCACTGTGATGTAACCTGAGCTTGAAAGCAGTCCTTTCAACAAGTGTGCACAGTCCCTAAGTGGTGACCTGACCAGACGCACTGTGACCTCTATGCCCACGTCTCCCCCTTGTATTTTGCTGCTATTATGACCCAGACCAGTCCCCCTCTCTACCGGGTCTTCTGGGGAGCCCCTCAGAGGCCCAGCCCTGACCACTTTCTCGTTCACGGGCCGCAGCGATTTATGCGGGGTGACAGAAAGGAATTCATTCCCAACAAATCCCTCTCTTTTAAACCAGTGCTTGTTATCACTGACCCTTAGTCCTCACCCTCATAAAGCACCAGCCTTTTGGCCACAAGTGCTTGTAAATAGGGTGTGCCTCCCTATTTATGTCAATCACATATTAGAGCTGATGCCCTGTGAAAATGGCTTAAGTTACTATAGTATAACTAGATGTGTGTACAAATGATATGATTCTGAATTCCATCAACAGTAATAAATCAGAAGGGAGTAATCTTAATAAATCACCCATATGGTGAAGCAGTAGAAACACAAGTGTAAGATTTATTAGATTAGCACATATGACTGTACATGACTGATTAGCAATTTTTACCTGTCAGATTCTTTCTCCTATTGAAAACTTGTATGCCAGAGGATTTATGCCCCAATTTGACCCAGCCTGCTCAAAAGGCTTTCTTTAACCTATTCCTAGAAATGGACTTTTAGCAAAGCAGTTCAGGCCTGCTCTTGATTAAGTTTGGAGTGAGTGGTTTTAGTAACAAAAAAATGTCCCTCGGGGCATTTTCTGTAATCTCTACAGTCTCCCCATTGTATGGTATGTGTGGAGTTTGCATGGCAAAAAGTGTCTGATGTTTAATAAGACGAAGTGAAATTGGTACTTGTCTATTGATGTAGCACAAAACAACAGTTTTAGGTTTGAGGTTAATTTGGTGACGCTGCACAGGCATGACGAAAACAACATTTATATAATGTTGTGTATTCATTATCAAAACCGTGCCCCTATAATCACATGAAGTTATACTGAAACAGAGCTTACATCAACATATTGATCACAAGAGCACAATTCCAATTGTTTTTCCATGTGCATAATAGTTCGTCTTGACAGGTCAATGGCATGAGGGGAGAATCTATAAAGGTCCGGTCCCAGCCATAGGGGCACACATTGTAATTGCTATTGTGCTGTTTATGAGGCTTAGAGTCCCAACAGTCAAAAAAAAATCACTGATGTCAGAATAAAAGCTGTTTCTTTGGCAAGGCCCAGGCTGCAGCTGCTTCATTTACAGGCCTGCTTCACATTGAAGGAACAGTGAATTGGGGGTGTATTTCACTCCAGCAGGGGGAAATGAACTGTGTCTGTCAGTTACGGGGCAGAAACACTCTTCCTGTCAGAGGTCTTGCTCTCTATAGTGGTGTCTTTATACCAAAAGAAAATTAGATCAAATGTATGTGTGTTAGTTCCATACTCAATGTTGTTCAGTTGCTAGTCATTATGCCATCCATATAAACAAAAAAGTGGAATTTATTTTTAAATATATATCCATCTATGCATATAGTAATTGCCCTTTCAGAATGATTTCAAATGATTTTTCCAATATTTAGGCGGTTACTTATAACAAGAATAAATCATAACTTTTTGGGGTACAGCAGTGAAGAACAAATGTCATTTCTTCAAAAGGCCTGAAAGCCTTTCTGTGGGTTTTGGTCACAGTTACATAAGTCTAAATTGATGCAGACAAAATGAATCATTACAAATGGAGAGTAGTAACGCATCACTGCCAATACGAGGAAAATGGAGTGGATTTATGGGTTTCAGATGTTGAATCTTACTTTCAGAGACTGGTCGTGGAAGATTCCTACTTCAGCTTGAACGATCTGTTGGCTTACCTCTAGAGCTCTCTAGACATTTTCTTGATCCAGTTCCCATAAGTCTTACTGTTGGGTTGGACAATGCTATTTTGGCCTCCACATTTCACAATGAACAAGGTAGGCTAGAAGTGCATCCCATTGTTTGAAAACCCAGATGGAAACAGAACACAAAGACAGACCACATACCTTGTTCTTTCCTTTGACCAGCTCAGCATTGTTGTTTATGCTCTTAATCCAGTTGTGGGAATAATTTCCCTTATCATCAGTCTGAACTGGGATTGGCTCAGTGTAAACAATGCAACTGCAGGAGAGAGAAAATACAGCAAAATTAAGTAATCAGTCATTTAGTCAGCTCAGACAATAGTGTATAGGTGTTGGACCTTGAACAATACAACACATTTGTGGACATTTTTAATAGGCAGAACTCGTAATAGGCAGAAATGTATTGTGGCCAGATAATATAACTATGACGTGCCACTTACTACCTTCTTGTTACAGCCCTAATCCTGAGTTAGGACTAGTTGTAAGTGGCCATTACGATAGCTCTGGGTAGAGTCCAGGTCTAGGCCAGGCTGTCTGGCTTGTAAAACCTAGAGAAAGCCTTGGTTTGAACCACCTC
>CABFOQ010052560.1:31364-41713 GCA_900660455.1 Gephyroberyx darwinii
TTGCTCTGGCCAGAGGAGATAAGGCTGATCCCCAGACCTTGGCAGGTCAACAAGGGACAGCTGATAACTTCTCAACCTGCTGATAAACAGACCCCCATACTTCTGCCGCCCACCCCTGGTTTCACGTCCCCCATAACAAGTACTCCTCACCTCTAAACCTTCCCAAGAACCTTTGTTTCCCCTCCCCACCAAAGTCACTAAGATTTAGATGAAATATGATCTTGAAGGGCTACATGTTAGATTTGCAGTGACAGGTACTTTAAGGGGTCTGAACTGTATAAAACAAACATTTTCTACAATTGGCCTCCCACCAGGCTATGGCTGTTCCTGTCTCATTAGCCGGTGAAAAAACAGGCTGCCTCAGCCCAGGCATTTATGGGCCACTGTTCCTAGTGCCAGGCCTGATTATCTTTAGGCCTGCAGAAAGAGTCACTTTGACCCGGCTAACCCTCTGCTATTATATATATCATAAATTTGGCAGCTCCAAGTGTTTTTTAAACACCAATTTTATGGGTAATTAACAGAGGCACTTGTTGAGTTACACCGTCTAACATGTAACATAATTGATTCCCTTCATTGTGCAAGTGTTGTTTTTGCTAGCAGTGTTGGGCCCTGATAACCCAACGGTAATGGCCCATTGTTATCCTGATCTTACGACTCGCAGGTCTCCTGCTGTCATTGACGGGTCTGAATCTCAGGGAATGTTCATCTTGTTTGTGGGTTCACTAACAGGCCGGTATTCATGGGCATATACTCATTTCTGTTTGGCTCTATAACAGCTTGGGGAATCTGAGATTAATATATCTCCCCCCTGTCTCCCCTTCAGTCTAAAGAGCCACTGACCACAAACAAGAGGGGAGTTCTCCAGGGCTCTGTTTCTTTGATTGATGTGCCATATTCTGGGCCAGAGTCAATCTAGCAAATGTAGGTCTGTTTATGCAGCGGGCTCCCCAGGCTGCACTGGAGGCTCTGGACCCTAACTTACGTACAGTTAATACTGTGTGTGCATGTGTGTGTTTGTGTGTGTGGCCAATATTGGAGCAGTACTTCAGTATTCTCCGTCCAACATAGCCATGCACTTTTGAAAACATTGCCTAAAATGTGCAGTGGTAGAGACAATGTGTGTCTGTTTTAACATTTTGTTGTGCAAGAGATAATAAAACACACAATCTGAGTGAACAAAACAATTTCCTCTGCAATAAAAGAATTAAATAATCCCAATCCACTTCTTGAATTCTCTTGATATAACTGGTAGTTTTTGGCAGCCAAAACTGGACTGCATTCCATGTTCAATGTTTCACTATATGGAAGCTAATGGCATATGACTTTGCAACAAATAATATTAAGCATTTCTTATTCAATATTAGGCATGGATTTCTATTACACATTAGATTATCTTGAAAACAGGTAAAGATTTTGAGGGAGTATCAGAATTTTGGAACCGTGAAATTTGTGCCCCATTAATATCAGTAAAAGCCCCTTAGATATCCCTTTAATTTCACAAGATGTGAATGGAGAAAATCTAGTTCAAACATTACAAGATCTATTTCACCTTTGTTTTGAACATAGCAAGATGATAACTCACTCGGTAAGCGTGGGGTCTGAGTGGCACGGTTGCCAGAGCCAGATGATGCTAGGCATGGGCAACCCGTAGGCAGTGCAGGTTAGCTGGTGCTGCTCACCATACATGTAAGGCTGCACGTCCACAGTGGCAAGCTCGCCCTCTGAAATAGTTGGCTTAACTGGGAGGCAGACATGAGAGAGAGAGAGAGAGAGAGAGAGAGAGAGAGAGAGAGTCTGTTAGATCAACCATCAACCATTCCAAGCCACCTCACCGTGGAATCTCATAATGTCTTTATAATGAGGGATGACAGCCATGATGGATAACCAAGAAAAAGGTGCCACTGACACCAGTTGTCCTTTAGACACAGAGTTGGAGAGGAATGACAGGGTGATTGGCTAGCCTAAGGCTGTAGGTCAAAGAGTGACCCTGTCTCTGGCCCAGATGTGGCCCATGCCCTGGTCAGTGGATCAGTGAATCTGAATTCCATCAACTGTGGGAGAGCAGATCAGCCCTATAATCAAGTACAGACAAAAAGCCCTATGCCATCTCAGGAGGAGGTGTTCAACATTGTTCAACCATTCTCTCCAGTTTGAATGGCTAAACACTGATATGGCTTCTCTCAGCAGCTGTCCTCAGGACAACTGATGAACAATGTGTTGAAATGGTTCCCTAATTGATACCATGAATATCTTCATTTTGTTTGTTTGTGTCTGTGCTTTTTATTTTTTTGTAAATCCAATAAATAGTGGTTTTGTGAAGCGGGACAGTCAAGGACCATAAAAAAACTTATACAAGCCAGAGGGGGTCTGATTTTTACACTTTTGGCATGCTATTGGGATTCCTAGATAATGTGCAAAGAATGGAGTCAAAATAGCTTTTGCTCCCCCATAGCTTAGAGTATCTGACTAATATGTGTTACTCTACTGTGTTCTAATGGCAAGCAGACTACACTCAAGTTTCCATCCAAAAGTCTAAAACACTACCAAAGCCCATAAAACTTATGACCTGAGAGTCAACAGTTATCAGTATTCTTCAGTATTATCGCACACTTGTTGCTTTCCTCAAATTGTCTACACAATGTACAGAACAAGTTGTTTATATGAGCTGTACTGTATATACACATGGTAAGGATGCAAATAAATGGTGAGGTCTAGGGGGGGTCTTGAGCGGCTGGAGTCTGCGTGCAGAATGGAAAGCTTGGGCCGTTTACACACTGCGCCAAGCCCCTTCAAAAGAGCCCCAGTAATCAACAACAGCTGCCCCTGCTAAGTCAATCCTACCCTGGAATCAACAAGCCCCCAAATTCCTCTCATACTGGAGCTGCTACCTGCCGCCCAGCGCACTGGACCAAAGGGGTTAGAGGTAACAGCGATGGGGCAGCCTCAGTCCAAAGCCAGGGCATTGCTTCATTTCCTTTAGGATCAGCAGTCATTACCAGGACTATGGCAATGGCTTACCCTGGACTACCAAAGTGTAGCTCAGATTCCTGTACAGGCCCTTCTCTTGGATGCCAATGGTTGCGGTGAAGACCCCCGCGTGCTTCAGCTCCACATGCGTGATCATCAAGTTGAAGCCAAGCATCGTGTAATAGGTAGTGTTCTTCTTAATTTGGACACCATCCTTATACCTGAAAATTGAATAGATAGCAGAGGAATTTCCTTCACATAACCAATAATAATCAATGAAAAAAGCAGTTAACTTACATAGTCATAATTGCCATAGTGGACTTCTGATGAGTGTATATTAGGAAAGAATTGTTCGTATCACCACAAATACAGGGAGACTATACCGAATACAGAATATGTACTTGTTATTGTAAACTGTCACTTACCATGCTATTAATTTTGCTGGGGGCAGAGCATTGACCCTGGGTTCAAACACTAGCCTCCTTCTACCCTCAATGACAGTCACCCTACCAAAATCATTCTTATAGGAAACGTTGAGGAATGGGTGCTCTGAAACAACACAGCAGGTCAATGAGAAAAATTAATATGTCAGTGGAAAAAGAGCAATTAAAGTCATCATGACATGGTTAAGGTAAGTTGACCAAAGGCATAATCATTAAATAATAAAAGACTACAGATCATAAAATGGTAATATAAGTAAATTGTAAAAGTAGTCAAACAAGCTTTGAATGCGTATTAAATTTTTTACTTTCTCATACCCCCTGGCATCATAGGCTGAAATGCTATTTTGATTGACTGAGTTTGTACTTTAGAGGGCTTTCAGGTGACATAACGCACCCTCTGGCGGCCATAGTGGAAGACCTCAGCTCTTGGGAAGCAGTGGCTGATTGCATTTCTACATGTACAACCTGGCCACCTCAACATAATTAAACAGAAGTGGTTAATTTATGTGCTGTTTTTGCCAGGAAACTGATAATTTCACCACTGATTCATCTAATCGATTTTGTGATAATGCCATCTTGTTAGCTAGCTAACGATAGTATCTGGTCAGCTAACCATTACTGTCTTGTTGTAAACACATCTGATTTGAGCACCAGCTAACATATATAGTAGAAGCTAGTGATAATAGTGGCATTTTATCATTAACATCAGTTGCTTTGCTAAATTAGCCTGCTGGGCTAGTTAGCTAGCTAACAATGACAGAAACATCTGTTGAAGTTAGCTGAGCTGACTCCTCTCAAGCTACAGTTCATAGTGCTTGGAGTAGAGAAACTAGGGCCAAAGGGTGAGGGCTGAACACAAGATAGTTTCTAGTGTCACACTAACCTAAATTTTGAAGTAAATCTATCTTATCTTATCTGACTATTCACTTTTACATAGTGAATTGAGCTAAAGCCTGGTTATAACCATTAGGTGCAAGGGCCGAGCACCTCGATTGTTGTTTGTTTGTTTGTGCGTTCGTTTGCGCGTTCATGTGTAACTGCTTAGGGGAATTATGATATGCACTGTTTAGGCTGCAAGAAGGCACCCAAGAGCCCCTAGAGCCCTGCATAAGGGAAATACAGTGTGTGCTCATACACCAGGCAGTACAGTAGAAGTCAAACAGCATTGAGGGAGGCTGTGGCTTAGGAGGTCGAGCGGGTCGGCCTCCATTCAGAAGAACGGCGGTTCGATCCCCGGCTCCTCCAGTCCGCATGTCGAAGTGTCCTTGGGCAAGGTACTGAACCCCAAATTGCCCCCGAAGCTGCGTCTTCGGTGTGTGAATGTGTATGAATGGTTAGTCTCCCCTGATGTGCAGGTTGGTACCTTACATGGTAGCCCCTGCCATCAGTGTATGAATGTGTGTGAAAGGGGTGAATGAGAATGTATTGTAAGACGCTTTGAGTGGTCGAAAAGACTAGAAAGGCGCTATATAAGTACAGGACATTTACCATTTACCACCATTACCATGGTGCGCTGTACATCCATACCAGGAAGTAGCTTGATGATTTTCTAACTGTAGTGGCTAAGTCATGAATTAAATATTTTGTTCAGCAATTCTACCACAGAGCTACTACAGCACTTTGGCGTTCAGGTCTTATCAAGTCAACACAGTTTCACTCACTCCAATCACTTGCACTCATGAGTTTAGAACTCATCCACTTCTAAACATATTGCCTCAATTTTACTTTGATCAAAACACACTCACCAAAGACATGGACTCTGACGGAGACATTCTTCTGTTTGTGGGGTTCAATCTCAGCCACGCAGCGGTAGACGCCCCTGTCCTCTGTGGTGACGTTATGTACCACTAAAGACTTGCTCATCTCAGTAACTAAAGCTGGTTGGCCCTTGAACCTATGCAAAGAATGACGGCGATTCTCCTGGAGACACAGAATTGGAAGTTGCATAAACTCCACAGCCATAATCTCTACATGGATCTTTGACAGTCCCTTCATAAGAGCATTTGACATATACAGTATGATGATCTTTAGCTGTCATTATGAACTTACAATCCTCTTTGGAAACTCCCAAGTGAAGTTGATCCTTCCATTATAGGTGGTCTCCCCAGAACAGCTGAGGTTAAGATTTTCTCCCACCAACAGTCTGATGCGCTCTGGAGTGATCTTCACATTCTTAAGAACATTAGCTGTAAATTGGACAAAGGAAAAATATTGGAACTGAAGAACTGAAGAAACCTCTTAGGATTTATCAGCACTAATCAGCACTATCAGCACTAATCTCAGTTTCTGTTTGATCTCAGTCAGAAATACCACAGACTCACAACGCCGCTTAGGGATGTACATGGACTCAATCTCATGGCCGTTGACCTTGGTGACACAGGTGAGAAAACTGTATTCGGTGGAGGGACCGTAGGGTACGCTGAAACCCACGGTGGGATCCCATTTCTTTTTCTTCCTAATCTCCTCCGATAAGGGAGGCAGCTGCAACCACAGAAAGGTAGATAGAGGTGTCAGGACACATACATCTTTGGTGATGCTTATGATAATGTGTTAATATGTTCACTAAAGACCACTAAGCCAGACAAATTGAAGTATTATGCAGTCAACTGCATTTGATACGAAAGTCATGCTCTACTGGTCTCAGATGGGGACAACTGTCTGTGAGACTGAAGGTCCAATTAGTTTTTACAGTTTTGTGGAGTGTAACTTCTGCAGTCGTCCACGCAATGAAGCATGAAACACTGTTGACTCAGAACGGGATGTACGTGTCTGGCCAAGTTCTACTTCTGCTGTTTGTTCTCATGCCAAAAGAAGAGGAGGCAAGAGAAGGGAAGGAAGGAAAGGAAGCAGGAAGGAGGAATACCATAGATCTCCCAGTGGCACGATCACTATCTGTGCCATCTGAGTCAGAAATGTTTGTCCCTACTAAGGCATTGTGACACATGGTCATGAACCAATCCCATGTATATGAATATAAAACAGCACAGACCTCTATTTTTGGAATGGCAATTTTGCCAACATGGCCTTCATGCTGCTGTAAGACCAGTGTCTTGACTGAACCCATTGTAGAATTGGCTCTCAAGTGTTACTGAAAGACGAAAACAACACTGTTGAGGGAGTTGTTCTCCATTGATATCTTCTACTATCTTGTATCAAATGTTATTACACCCAGGAGCATCATTGAGCTATTGTTTACTGTTTTTTTTTTACTACATTTCCTGAACATGATGTTTGTAAAAGAAGGGTAGCTAAATTTAGACATAGAATCTATTCTGAGAAAAACACTCTTGGAGCACCTTCCTGCTCTTACAGGAAGCAGACAGAATGACTCCCGTTGCTGCCCCTGAGCTTCCCTCACAGTAGCCACTGTCCCCTGTCTGTTTCCGTAATTGAAGACAAGAAGGGTGTGAGAACCAATGAGATGCCGTAAGTACAGAGGGTCTGAGTGTATTATGGATTCTTTTAACAAACATCACACGTAAGGATGCCTTGACACCACTGTGACGTCAATGGGCGATCTCTCTCACAGACCATGTACCGTGGAGGCAAGAGCCTTTTTCCTGACAATACCATGTACTCATATTTCACATCCAACGAGGCCTTTAACAGTCTTGAAAGTTAATCACATTGTTAATACATATATATATATATAGGAATAGACGTGTGTGTGTGTATATATATATATATACGTAGTTACTATGGATACAGCACAACAGATTTATAACAACCTTATAGATATATGATAATGTGTAATGATAAAGTTCATATATATTTACCGCTTTCAGTGTTACAACAGTGTCGTTAGAGGAAGTCCTGCAGGGGACCACAAGGGTGGTCTCATGCCTGTATATAGTCAAGATGTAGGGTCGAGAATATTGCTTTACAAATGGTTGCAGGGGATCTGAGGAACAAATAAAAAAAATTAGGTCAGTCAGAAACTGCATTTCAAAGCAGATGTGCCCCCATATATTTTTCCCATTGGGATGACCATGTTTTGCAAATTTATAGCAGTTGCCCAAAGGTAAGCAGGGTGAAAATGTTTTCAGTGTATTTGAATCAAGGCAATGTCTGGCTATCCCACACAGAGATCAAATAAGATCTCTGGGAAGCTCATTCTCAGCAGAGCACAGATGGAGAAATCAGGCCTGCGGTTTGTTCCTACTGGGTAGCCAGGCATCACACGACTGCTGTGGGAACTTCACGGCTAGACAAATAGCATTGGTGTGATAAACGGGCTATTATTTGAAAAGCAAACATACAAAATGATCTAATAAACAGTTGAAGGGCTTTGAAAGGAGTATGTTAGACTAAACACAGGCCCAGCAGGCTGCTAGACAGCCAGGGGAAGCAGATGACCTGGAAGCCACACTCACGTAGCAACAGGAGAAGAGCTAAAGTTAGCTAGCTTGGTCTGCATTGTCCACAACTATTTCAAATCCCTTAAACTGATATCTCAGGTTTGTCTGTGTTTCATTTCTTTATATTGAAACCATAGCATTTCTGTCAACAAACCATACACATCTAGGTAAAAAGGGTTGGGGATGTCTTAACAGTAAACCAGATTAGGTGTCCATAGTGAAGCTTCCAGGTATGCACACTTCAAAATATGTTAAATCCCATGTCTCATTGTCTTGCCCAATCTCTATTTGAGCTAGATTAATAATAACCTGAGCCTATAACTATAACTGAGGTAACTGATGGTGTGTGACACTTCAGGAGAAACTTGGAAAAACAGTAGCCGGAGCAGGAAATCATAGTCAATGACCAATGCTTCCTGTGCAATCATGCTCTCCCTTCCACCTCCAGAAGAAGCCATGGCACGGCAGGAACCCCTTCCTCTCTCTCTCAGAAGGAGAGCCGAGCTGCTTCAGTCTTGTACAGTCTGAAGGCCTGCACATTAAAACAATTTCCTGCATGTAAGTAATATCTGCAGTCACACATTCGCAAGTACAAAATCTTTTTCTTTCTTTCTTTCTTTCTTTCTTTCTTTCTTTCTTTCTTTCTTTCTTTCACACCGTTCTATTTGTTGGCTCAGTTCACACCAGACCCCACTGTAGATGTTGGCCCATTATAATCACCCTGTGGAATTGTTCCTTTTATCAAGAGATTCATGGCACTTCCACGTACACAAACACCACTAAATAGTGGATATAAAACAAACAAGTTCGAAAGAAAGATTCCTTATCGCCGTTACAGTTTATAGAACCAGTTGTTATTCTTATTTCAAAATAACTTAAGGGAAAATACTCTCATACAGGGTTATGTCTCATCACTCTGTGGCGTTCAATGCCTTCTAGGAGTTTTGTGGTGAAGTGTGGTAATTTACCTTTCGGTTGTAATCGCCTTCCCTCAACCTGCCTCACCTACTTCTGCTTCAGTAAGTGAGAGCAAGACAGTGAGAGTTGTGGCTGTATTTCATTATGGTCTACTGAGGCTACTGTCAGTGGAGAAATTGGTATTTCTTCCTCTTCTACAAGGGATTTCTCTGACACCAAAACCTGACATTTACTTTGCTGTTTTAGATCATTGAACTCATTGTAACTGCACTGGAAATGTGACTTCACATCATCTACATTTGGCCAGTTACCCACGCGAAATAAGAAAAACACACCACCAAACAAGAAAATGGACCCAGGAACATACATCACCAATAGCTGTTTTCAAGTTCACCTGATTGGTTCATTGTCTGTGTTTAGTAAAAGGACCTGTAACCTTTACCAGCAGTATCCCGTGTGAAGAGTGTTTAGCAGGTCTTACCTTTAACATAGACATAGAGAGTGCTGATGTGGCCTGAGTCTTCCTGGGAGTATTTACAGCCGTACATGCCTGTGTCATTGACACCCGGGTGTTTGATTGTCATTCTGCTGCAGTGAGAGTGGTCCTTGGGCTCACACTCCTCCACCTTCACCCCCTCTGATGGGACAGATCGCCAGGGAAGGCTCCAGTGGAGTTGACCAGACCCGCTGACAGACACAAAATACAGAGACAGAGTATGAGACGGTCCACTGTGCCAACATCCCATGTAAATCTCATAAACCCTCCATGATTTACCCCCAAAACATACACATGCACACCTACACACACAAACTACTAAAATCAACATCACTGAAATGAATCACTCCAGTCAGGATAAGGCTTGATGACTGTAGCTAACTTATTATTTTGCGGTCAAAAGTCACAGACGCTGGTCCAAAAACCAGAATTACTATTCAATGTGGCATTTTGGATTTTATACATCAAGATTACATGTATACATGATACATTATACATGACATTATACATGATAACAGGTATAATGCAGACGTATTCTAAGAAAACAAAATGATAATAACTTGTTGTGTCTACTTGAGGAATTTATTTTTCAACTGTCACATCATTTGGTCCAGTGGCCAGCTGGTTAGTTCAGGACGGCAGCTGTTGCTCCGCTCAGGACTCTTTGCTTGATGTTTAGTTTAAAGTTTATTTTGTTTGAAAGCCCATCACAATAATCTGAGTCATCGAATAACTTGAACTTTCACATGGGAACGGGATTCTTGGGATGATGTGCTCAGCTAACACATATTTCCACACAGCATCCATTTTAAAGCTCTCATTAAAGAGATCCCATAGGAACTTCAAACATGTCTCGCATACCATTGCCTCTGCCTGCAGCACTTTGGGTCAAGCCACGTCAAGCTCTCATCCAGGGACAGAAACCAATGCAGTACAGGCCAAGCATCTTAGCACATGGCCTTGTAGGGAAGCATTACATTAGATATTTATGTGATGCTTAGCATTCCTAGCATGTCTACAAAATGATGTAAGACTCCAAATTCGTAACAAATGTGTATGCAGCACACAGGCGTCCCACATCCTTAAAGGAAATTGCAGCACACTGTAAATGTGGACCACCACTACACTAGTTCCTGTCTAGAAGTTTCCAGGTTGTTTTGTGAT
>CABFOQ010052560.1:41810-62441 GCA_900660455.1 Gephyroberyx darwinii
CTAGTAGGTGGGTTCTCCCTGCATCCGACACCAATTGGGGCAAATTGGATAAGGGCAACCTGGAACTGTTCTAACGTTGTTGTGTGTTTTCCAGTGAGTGGGGCCCAGGGGCCAGACGCCGAGATGGAGGCACAAACCCGCAGTGAGCGGACCAGTGGGACTTGACTGGTGTTTTTGGTTTGACTGTCATTAATAAATACCGGCTCAACGCACCTGTCTGTCTGTCTGTCATGACCTCGGAGTAGCGTGTTGGCTATACTCACCTCTGCCAAATTCATCAGGGAGTGATATTATTCAACATTGCCTACATTTGGCAATTTATATCATTTGTAAAATCTCTTTTAGTTCACTTGTAATTGAAACGTGTGAGAGCGTGTACCCTACCTGCATGTGAGGGTGAGTGTGTTCCCACTGTGATGAATGTGGGGATTCCCGGAAGGCCGAATCACAGGTGCTGCCATGTTCGCCAAACGTCCTGTTGAAAACACACAAATGAACACATGCTTAAACACACACGTACACATTCAGCACTCAACACACCCACACATACACACCGTCACATTAATGATTGAGTCTTAAACCACTATCGTACTAATCCATAGTGTGAAAAATGATTTTGGACTTTCCCATGAATCATTTCAGCATTGTACGCGTGTGTTCACTTTGTGCTGCTTTGTCAGCTCCTGCCTCTTATGCAAGTGACTCTCTGCTGTGAGAGGACTGGGGGTGTTTCCGGCACACACCAGGGAGGGAAGCCTGCTGAATGGATAGTTGCTGGTAGTGATGAGTAGTGCGTATGTGTGTATGTGTGTGTGTGTGTGTGTGTGTGTGTGAGAGAGAGAGAGAGAGAGAGAGAAAGAGAAAGAGAGAGAGAAGGTGTAGGAGAAGGAGGAAAGGTAGGACATGGAGCAGAACCGAGGGAACCGAGCCGAGGAGAACCGGGGGAGGCCCAGATGTCCTCAAGCTCCAAATCAACAAGTCAACCTGATTTTTGTGGGTGTGGTCCCTTCCTCTCTTTCTCTGTTATGTAACACCCCAATCCACACACACACACACGCTCTTCATTTTTGGGCCAATTGATTTTTTCATTCACCACTGACATTGCTCATCTAGATACTATTATTACATTTACGGGGGGAAGGGGAGATGAGATGGATTCAAAGGGGGTCTCTATTTGGTTCTGTTGATAGGTTCAGCATAGGAAGCACTGTGATTCTCTCTGCTGTTCAGGAGGTGTCACAGTCTCATATGTGATGATTGAGGTTTTGTTCTACAATCTAAAATATCAATAGAATAAAAACCAAAAAACAACTTTGGATTCCTAAAAGGTCTATCTTCATACTGTGGCTAACGCTAACTGCCTATGATTACTTGACATACTGTATACTGTATGCAGAACTGATTTTGGTGCCAATCCTCTGGTCAGGTATCAGGTAGGTTGACCGATGGACCAAACTCCCAAAAAGTTGGTGTAATCCTTTAAATCTACCGTCCCAATATGAATGTCTTCAGGGAAACTTTAATGTGCATCATAAAATCCAGAGAAACAATAGAGCTATGCAGCTTACTCCCTGGTTGACAAGCTGACACGTGTACTGGCTGACACCCACACACACACACACACACTAGCCTAGTATTTGCCTCATATTCTGAACAGCTGTTGCCTAAGAATGAGCTGAACCTGCCAGTGTTGGCAGTGGCACTCAATATTAACTTCCTCACAACATGTTGTAACATCATTGTTTTATTGTCCAAGGTTATAGGGAGGGGAAGGGATGTGGCTCATGCTCTTTCATGTTGTTTAACTCCTATTAGGATACCACATTCAACTGGATATTAGATTAATAAAAATCAAGTTCCTGATCCAAATAAACGATCATAGAAACCAAGGTTTACCCATGCATGCTGGCTACATTTATTGTTGATTTCTCCCCATAAATTTCCACATACTTTTACTTTTTCATCAGCTATGCATTTGTCTTCCCTCACATCTGGAAACAAGTTGATATAATTGAATTGCTAGAAATAAGAATGTCATAATAATGGATTAAATAAAATTTGACCTGTGAGATTTCTTAAATACACAGAGTACACGTGTACAGTATATTGTGTACTGACTTCAGGACTCATTTCTGCCGGTTCAATATCTGTGTTCTTTGACTTTTGTGTTATGAAAAATAATTGCAAACACATGAACGGATGTATGCACCAGCATGTGCACACAACACCGACAACAACGACAACAGCAAAATCAACCTGACCTTGCACTGCACTAGCAGGCAGCTCATCTCTTAAATCAAGGCTATTTTCTCCCTATTCTCCTCTGTAACACACTACAGATGAATGAGTCAGCAGGGGCCCCCAGCAGCCCACTTAAAAGAACCCCACTGTCCCACCACTGTCTCTCTACACCCACACCCTCCAAACCCTGCCCCAGTGCTTGCCCAATGCTGACCTCAGCAAGCGTCCCGATCTCCCCCCCAAAACAGCTGTGTGCTTCATTCCTCCAGCAAATCGGCTGAAAAATGCCAGAAATGGTGCTTATTGTGGTGGTTCAAAGGGCCCCGAAGCTGGTTCTCATTAGGAGCCATTAAGAAGAGGACAGGCATGGAACAAACAGAGAGCGAAGGGAGAGAGACAGAGAGGAGAAAGAGAGAGAGAGACAGAGAGAGAGAGAGAGAGAGAGAGAGAGAGAGAGAGAGAGAGAGACAGGATTCTGGCTGAGTTTCCATGCCTCAGTAAACTGGTGATGAAGTCTTGGGTCACAGAGCATCAAACTCTGATAGATCATTCACATATGGCCAACTTGACTAAGATTAGACCAGGATCCCATTGATGTGTCCTTGTCCTCGTGTGGTATAGAGGAAGGGAAGCAGCACAGGACATTGTGTTTTGAAAACATTTGTGGTAGGTATACAACCAGCCAGGAAATGAAGACTTTAAGTTTTGCTTTATACAGTGTTGGATTCCAAAATCTGCTCTGTACTATTCTGACATGTTTGTGGTCCACAAAATGCAATTCAAATATTTAGTCTGCAAGAACAGATGAGGACTCCAAACAATGACAAAATACAACTTGAACAGATTTTCAATTAATCTAAGGCTGTGTATTTGGAATTGCTGACCCTTCTTGAGACTAGGGATGGGACGATATACGATTTTATCGTTTATCGCGATAAAAACAATCAAGATAATTTTATTGTGGTGAATTTCCATTATCAGAATAATCGTGATAATTTTTTTTTTTGCATTCATTCTGCTGTCCTTGCTATACCTCTGTCTGTGTGATCTGAAAACAAAAGTTATGTCCTATGATGCAATAATATATTTGTTTCTTCACAAAATGTAAGGTAAAGTGATTCCAGTATGTTTTATTGCTATTTTAAGAGTTTTAAGCATATTTTGATGATGATGGAATAATATTGTGAATTGCAATTATTGTGGCCAGGATAATCATGACATGAAATTTTCATATTTCATAGTCCCATGCCTACTTGAGACTATGGGAATATTAGAGAAATATCATGTGAGGTTGTGAGAAGATATTTTGAGCACCACTATGATAAGATATGGTGAGCTTAAATGCTGCTCACATGAGAGTCATTTTATAGCTTTCTAATTGTACAAATGAATTAATCCTTATAGTTCTGGGATGATTTATACCTGGCTCTAATAATATTGCATGTAGCTAATAAATTTTGCATGTAGCTAGTCTATCGCAACAACTTAAAAAAAACTGAAGCTTGATGATCCAATGAGAGCTTACGGGTGTGCGATACAAATAAAAAAGCGGCTTTAAGAGTTGGCATAGGCTGTGGGCAAAACATCAGCAGCCTTGTTGTTGCAGCATATTGCCAGTACCTCCTGGGTGATATTGTGTAATAAAAGATACTATTACCGTATGAGATGACTGTACTATCACTGAGCCGAACAGGAAACCCCCAGTCACAACCCTTGAAGTGCAGGGCATAATGTGTGGAACTCCCTTCTCCTTTGCAGAGGGTAACTTCATTTCCCTGCCCTTCCCTGTCCAGCCATGAAACAAGGAGACTGTCTTGGGAATAAGGGGCAGAGGATCTTTTTTTGGTGTTTCAAGGTAAAAGCAACAATGAGACATAATGGCTCCTTTGTTTAACCGTGCCACTTCATTCTTTGTAATGCTGTGACAACAAAAGCAATAGAAAGGATGGAGAGGGGGCTATTACTTTATAAAAGAGAGTGGGGTCAGAGGGTGGTGAGTCATCTTGGCTAAAATGTGTCCATGGATACAGGAGCACAACAGTAGCTAGTGGTAGCCAGTATGTGGCCACTACTGAGTGTAGTTTCCTGTTCTTGTGCCCAGGGGTTAACGCGCATTCAATTTTGCCCGATAACAATACCTTAATAATGTGAATTATTGTGAAAAAACACTATACTCTCTAAATAAATTGCTTTTTAAATTGTCTTTCAATTATTAGTTAAAACTACAATACAACAAAATCCACAAGTTGAGTAGTAGAGTCTACTCTGCTATCTGTTAATGAAATAACAATGCAATAGGAATGAAATAGCAATAAAACACAGCCTTTTTATCCTTTTAAACCTCTCAGTTCAGGGGGTTAAAATATTGAGGTAGTCTTGATTTACAAAGCAATAAAATTTGTCACAATTTCGTTGCTTTATGGCGTGACGATGCAGCTATCCTGCTGCAAAGGTGCTTTGTGCTACATTTCACGGTAAGCCAGCTTTAGGTTAAGATTGTCAAGGCAGACAAACAGGGAGACAAATTCGCAAGCGGCTCCACAGCCAGGCAGATTTACAACACAGAGTTGAAACCCTTGACAAGAGTTGGGACCACCTGCCAAAATAAGAAGTTGCTACTACTGTTCTAGCTGTGCTGTACGGTCTCTATGTCCTGGACTATTCTCTCACATGGGGTCCCTCTGAAACCCCTCCACTTTGCCAACTGCAAGGTTAAGACAACAGTTAGAGAGAGCGCCTTTTTTATTAGCCGTATATTCTTTGTCTTTGGAGATTTGGATACAAAATGCCCCCGACTGATCTTAAAAAAACAAAATAAAGGAACATCTGGCCATAATGGGTGGCCATTTCAGGTTATATAGAGTTGAGTACAGCAAACAATAGGCATCTCCAGCATACGATTCCCAAGTGGTGGTCCACTGTGTAAACCCAGAGGACTCCTGTTCCATAACATGTATGATTAAGACTAGCAGGCAGACAGAAGCTCCTTGAAATTGAAATCTCATGCAGGGTTAAAAGAATATTGCTGGCTCAGGGTGGATATATGCAGGTAAAGAGGAGATGCTGCTATCATCCTATATTAACGACAGCAGTAAGAAACAACTTTTGACAGTAAATGTCTCAGCATACCTGAAGGACTTTTGTTGCTATGTTAATGGTCTCTAAATGGGTGTGTGCTGCTTGTGCTGCCTGCATGGACTCAGACATACCGCCAGTGAAGGATGAGCCCCTACTGCACTTGGCTGACCTCTCATCACTCCCATTTTCCACTCCGTCTCAAGCGCCCAAGCAGGAGAAAAAAATGACTGAAAAACAAATTAGCTGGAACATCAACCCCCTCATCCAGAAAAATATCTTCAAAAGAACTGCTGTTTCAAGAGATGAAGCTGCTTGAAGAATAAAAAATGGTTGATTGTGTAGTGCAGACTAATAGAAAATAACTCTTCAGTTTACACACTGACTATGCTAACTAAAAGAGGAGTTTATTTTTTCAGCTTGTGGTTTTATGAAGTTCTATGAAACAGCACTGTTACAGCGCTGGTCAGAAATCACAAGGCTTTAAGTTTCAAGTTCAATCAGCACTTCTGTTTTATCTGTTATTCCAGAGCTCAGTCTAAACTCCACTGGATAAAACAATGTAAATGGACTGACTCAAGGCTTTACCTCATAACTCTGGGACAGCTTCAAATATACAAGACAAGGATAACCACAGCCTGGGTCCACAAAGATATCTGTGACATTCACAGATCCAGTTAAGTTTATTAATGTTATTGCATGAATCAAATCACAAGCGGTGCAGGGAGTGCTTGAATATAATCATTATTAAATAGATTTACAGAAAATAAATCAGAAATAAAAGCTTCACAGGACAGAGAGCTGCAGAAAGCTTCTCTCCCTCCAATCTGAGCCATCATGCTACACGCTAAATTGGTGTCAACAGGCTGTGGAAGAGAAACACTTGACCTATGCCTGGCTTTAAATCAAAAGCAGCTACATGTTCTGTTCAAAGTTAAATATTTACAAATTATCAGATAGGCTAGAGCACCTTTTAGACAGAACACCCTCCTTATCTCTCAATCACTGATGAAATTACAGTAAAAAGCTTAAAAGGCTTGAGGGCAAATAGCCGACTGTGAAAAAGAGGGATTATAAAGTGTCTCTGTAAAATGATTAAAGCATCTAATTGCCTCTAACCTTAATTCTGCTACTCACTAAATATAATGTGGCAGCATAGCATCACTGACTCTATAAAATACTTAACCTTGTCTGAAGTTTGCTGGCTAAGAATAAAGTCATCATCTGTGCGTAACTCTGTGCATCATGTACATGGGGAACCCAGCTAGATGGCTAGACGCGCCATCAATAACTAACGTCTCTGCTATTCATTCGCTGGCATGCAGGAACAATGCTCTCCTTTCCTCCCCGCCATTGTCTTGGGGATGGGGTTTGACATAGCTGGATATGAGCGTAAGGAGCTTCGGGAAGAAATCTTTGCTCAGGTAGCGTGTCACATTTCCGTGACCTCTACTAGCCAGAACAATTCCAGGGTGCCTCCTGCCCCTACATCCGCTTCCTCCCTGTGTCTTTCCCACGCTCCGTGTGTGGACAGTGAAGGAAATCTACTTAAAAACATTGTAGACAAAGCTACAGAGGCTGAAAGTGTGTGTGTGTGTGTGTGTGTGCGTGTGCTTAGTTTTTCCTTTGTTTGGATGGGCTGTTTATTTGGATATGGTGAGGAAGGCTCACTGTATATCTCAGTGGTGCACCAGGTCCGGCACAAGGTGGAAGAACATCCACCTTTTATACTCTATCTTGTTTTTGTGGAGAGACATCAGACAAGACAACGACGCTGTTAAGTAATAACAATTATTGTACTTTCAGAAGAAACATGTATTCTATTCCCAAGATGTTTAACCACATTTCACTCTGCAATCCACAGAGATAACAAATACTGGAATAAACAGTTTTCCAATAATATATGACATACGCTGTCTTCCCAATCCCAAATCAATCTTTCACCAAAAAATAACTTCCACGTCCTATGATATGAAGCCCATATATGTTTTACAATTTATACAATTTACTAAGAACCAGTGGAAATCAACACAACAAAACGTTATTAACTTATTAATAAACAGCTAAATACTATGGGACGGACGAGACTACCTCTAGCGGCCTTTGCAAAAACTGCAAGCCCATGTGAAAGCCTTACCTGTTGGGACATTAATGCCCTAAAACATGCAATTGGGATTTTTGAACTGGAGTAACAATCACTTCTCTATCACTCCAAAAACAATGCCAAGCGTTTATATAAAGATTTGTGTCCAATACAATATTATCAGCATTACAAGATTCAAGTCTCGACATTAAAATGATTATAAAGAAATATTATTTTAAGAAGAAAAACAACCTCAACCTTATTAGTATACCTTTCACAATCAAGACCGCCGATTCAGCCATTCATTGAAAAGCACCTAGAAATCACTCTGTACGATGTAAGTGTATGGGGTTTGCCTGTTCGTACGAAATATCCTAATAAAAGTAAATAAATAATTTGGATAAGCAGGAATGATTTCTTACCATTTGTTGGTGCTGTACAGTAAAAGATGACAACGGCCAATTTCAAGCAGTCGGATGGGACCATCCTGTCACTCCACGGACAACTTCACCAAAATCCAAACCGCTCGTTATAAATACAGTCCCTGATGGTAGTCCCAAGTAATTGACAAAAGTTGATATTAAAGCTACTCGACAGGGTATTTCAAAATAGAATGCGTTGTTAACCCCCAAAATCCTCAGGTGTAAATGTAAAAAGCGGCAGTGGTTCTCTCGTATCCCATGACGCGTTTCGCAGGGGAGCTCTCCTGCGCAGTTTAGTCCAAGTCGGATCTGCAACTCAGGACCACTGTATCCTCGGGGCAGGTACTCTCAAAATAAGTTCACTGAATGAAATTTTATGCCACAAAAAAAACAACAACCAAAAGTTGAGTGTATGGTATGTCAGTTTCTAAACTGTATCATATAGAAAGCCAGATCAATCAGCCCCGTGCCTTTCATGCGCGCCTGGGACAAATTTCTCCTCCCTTTCGCTTCTGTGCAGCACTTGCAGTCCATGCGTGAGGCACGTTTTATAGAGACACAGAGGAAGGATGCAACGTCACTTTTTCGGGAAAAACTCCAGTCTGCAGGCTGCTGAGAAGGAGATTGCTGCATGGCGGAATTTATCACAATATTGTCGAAGTTTCTATGAGTATATTTTTTAGTATATTTTTTACATTTTTACATTTTATAACGAAAAACAACGATAGTGATCATGTAATCAATTTTAGAAGGATGGTGTACAGCTATCAAAAGTATGAGAAATATCCACTAGGGTTATTACAGGGATATTATAGTGATACCATAGGAGATATAGTGGTCATTATAAACTTGTTATTGAGAACCACAGACACACTTAAAGTCCCTATAGGATTCTTATAATGATTTTTCAGTAGGGCCACTGCACTAAGGAGCCTATGGTGAAGCTCACTGTATATGATTGAGCTCATCATTGTGTCTGATTGTTTAATTAATACATCATGACTGACACAAGTATAATTTACATCATTATCACCTTATTAACACGTATATTCACTGGTGGTCAGGAAATACATTTCTGAATGCCGTTGTCATATTGGAAGTTACATTACAGACTGGATAACTGGGGTTTTGATGTTGATTTGTTTGTGTTTGACACTGTGCTTGATAAAATCAATCTACTATAGAATTGAGGTCAAAGGTGACAGCGGTTATCTTGTCTAAGGAGAAAAAAAGGAGAACAAGTAAACAATCATTGTGATATCAGACATAATATATCTGTGCAAGTGTTTAGAATAAATATTTGCTGGGTTTATTTTTAACTTTAGAAACAGGATATGCCGCTATTTATATCAATGTAAATAATCCTCCTTGAGTCCCCTCTGTTATTCAGAAGTATCCCCATGGTGTGTGGATGTGCTGCAGACTGTTTTCTTTTATCACTACAACAATTACCTTGCTGCTGTAGCTCCCAGTAGCAGGCACTGTAAATAAGAACATCCTGCCCTCACCTTTCCGCACGTCAGGACTGAACATCCACCATTTTGGGGACATGATCTGGAGTAGGCAACAGCAGCAGATTCAAACCTTGCAATGGTCCCTAGGTGAGGCCCAGCACTAGTGGTGAAATGTGATGAGCACCACTGAGAACATGGGAAACACATGCAGGCCATGATCACAAAATAATTCAGCAAGAAGACTTGGCCCATAACACACAGCTCATGGAGACAAGCATTTGCTCAGAATAAGCCACAACACCTAACTTAGCCACACCAGTACCTACTTACCTATATGCTTATAGCTATCTGAGCGGTCTATCTATGGCTATATGTCCACCGAAAATGTTATTCACAAATAAAATAAAAAAAACTGTGCATTTAGGAGGAGGAATATGTGTTAAGTATAATCTAATTCCCTAGCAATTGCTATCTCTGCTTAGACAAACACAAACGGCTAAAGCTCAAAATGGGACACTAACTACTGAACCGTTTTATTTGTTAAAAAGATTACCTTGTTTCAAGATGTGGGTTGGACTGTGGACCATGTAAGTGTTCTTGTACACTTACAGTTGGGTACATAGGTCAACAGCACAGAGGCTCTTCTATCTGTGGATTTGGGAATAGAAAGAATAAGAAGAGGTGGTTTTGTGGTTCACTTCTGTTATACCCTGTTGTCACGTTTGATCAGGGAATTACACAATAAAACTACCAAAAGCTGAGTTTCTCTGAAAACTGTAATTGCTACAAGATGCAAGGCTATCGAGTCTAAATGTTGACATGTTGGTATATCATTGGACTACTGGTATGCAGGTGGTAGCCTAGGCCTATTCTTTTAAAGAGAAGCACATAAGTCTACTACATACAGTACATGAGGAAGAAGTAAGTTTAGTAAGTAAAAGCCATGTTCCACCTATTACAACGCTCTTCTTAGTGTCAAGTCTTTAGGGAGGGAGACATTCCCTTTGGGCCAAGAGGGCAGCAGATAAGCCTCCTGCTGGAACAATTGCTGGAAGCTGCTAGCCGAGGGGTGGATTTTTAAGACGTTTTATTTTAGAATCTGGTGTTCAAAACACAATATGGGTGGCTGACTGGTTCTACACACACAGCATGCAGTCTTTCCTTTGACCCAACAATAAAGTTTTCAATAAAAAATACAGTAGCAACACAGAGTTTCTTAAGGGGAGGAGCGTGGAACTGCCTGCCATGTCTGTCCGGGTGACCAAATGACGTTGATGATGAGTGTTGTTGAGTGTTGAGTGTGAACAATACCTCACTCCCAAGGTCCTTGTCATACTGTGGCTTTGGAGCATCATTTGATGGAGCAGCTGTTGGTCGGCAAAATATAATTCATAGTCCACAATATTGCCATAACCAGTTCTTGCATGACAAAACTATTCTTTTACGGTCACTTTACATGCCAGGGTTATGGACAGAAGCCCACTCACAATAAAGGCTTGAACATTTCTAGTAAACAATTCTGCCTCAAAGTTACCATGCAAGTATCCAGCCAACTTTTCAAGCTCAGTGTTTTTTGAAAGGGCTTATGAAACCACTTAAGATATGAGATTTTGAGATTTGAGATGAGAGATGAGATTTGATGTCCTCATTGCTGGAGGAAGAACAAAAGTCTAACATTGTCATGTCCTCATTGAATTGCAGGATCATTTGGAAAAAAGTAATCAATTCAAAATTTGACTTCATTATTTTGTTTTGCAATTAATTATGAATTAAGTTGTCAGAAGTAATAGACCTGTACAATATAACACTGAATAGCTTCTGCCTCTTAAAAGCATGAAGCTTGGATAAATTGGCTCTTTCAAAGCCATTTTGACCAAACCAGCTAATACGTTTTTTTGTTAAATTGGTCTGTTATAGCTCAGTAAAATATCAGTTTTGAAACTGAAAGTACTGAAAAGCAGAAGTAATAAAGTAAAGTCCAAGTTCTCCTCAATCAGGGATGTCCTAATAGAACTGACTACAGCTTTTTGAATTGGTGCACCAGGATTTTGAAAAGTTGCATGAAACAGGAATTGTTGTGAGCGTGAATCCCGTTGTGATGTGTTGATTACAGTAATCAATACTATTTTGGTAGGGAACTGGAGCCCAGCTCAGGTTATGGTAAATGCCAAAATCGTCATCATAAACAGAATGGTTAGAATAAGCCATGGGGCCATAGCTAGAAATAGTTTAGAACCAGTAAATAACGCACACTTTTATTTTCTGTCCATCTCACCTTTACGAGACCGCTGCTCCTAGCTCGCGAGCGTTTGTGACAGCTGTCAATCAAAATCGTTGGCGGCGAAGAGACGGGTTTTTTTTCCCGTCGTGTAACATGGAGCGGTTTGTTTCAAATGTGAAATGTGAGTAGCTTTAGTCCGTTAACTTGTCGAAATTATGCTACTGTTTATTTCGAGACTGCTTTAGCTGCAAATTGCAGTTTTACCAGTCAACTTTTAGAAATTGTAAGTTAACGTTAGCACATGAACGTTACACGAAAGATGGCGGTATCTCAAGGTTATTGTAGTTAACGTTGACAGCTAACGTTAACATTAATGTAACGGTAACTATTTGAGCCCAGAAGTTAACCTAAATAATACTGCTTACCGCAATACAATATGACATTTAGCTATTTTTCTAATAACTGGTGCACGTTAGCAATTTTGCTATAGTACGCTTTTTAGAGAAAGTGACCCCTAGTGTTAACCCCCTCTCAAACAAATCCTCCTCTCCTCATTTTTAGTAGTTAATGTGACCAAATCGCTAAAAGGAGATCCATTTTATACGGAAATAGAAGTCTTTTGTCTTTTTATGCCCTGATTGCCCCCCACACGATGAAATGGGCTATGGAGCAGCTCAGGTGATATCTATCCACATAACATTGGTCTGATTTTGAACAAAGTCTTTAAATACACTGCTTGGCCTGATGGGGGCGCTATAATTAAAGGCCAAAATTGTAATTTATACTTTGCAAACCTCGTGATATTGTGATATCTCGGACACCACTGGACACCACCACAAAACTTACTAGCCCAGAGGGAGACTGCATCGTTGGTGGGGATATTTACTATTGCCTTGTTCTCCAACATGACTTGGTTTACTTTTGTTCCTACCCAGGTCTCACAGAGACCCTGCTGCAGAAACAGCAGACAGATTATAATGAGGTGATAGAGAAGCTTTTTTCTGAAGTCTCTGGCCAAGAGGATTCCACCAAAATACTGGATCCGCAGGTGGGTACAAGTCTGAGTGTGACTGTGACTGCAAGCCAGAGTCCCGGTCAGGGATGTAATAGTAATAAGATGTAGCTAAACTATGAACTCCTGTTAGAGCAACCAACCACCATTATAAATGAGCAAACAATATTGATACTACTTACCATATTGTATGGACCTACTATGAATTAATATCATAAAAAATACTTTAAACTTTAAAAAGTTGAATAATATCAATCTTACAAATGAAAAAGATGGGTAAACTGGATTTGAGTGAGTTTACCCACAACTGCATCCTTTCTCCAGGTGTGAATGACCATGTCTGTATGTATATACATACAAAGTCTCTGGAACTCTACTGGAGGGATGAAACACCATTCTTCCAAAAGATATTCCCTCATTTAGTGTTTTGATTATGGTGGTGGAGAGCACTGTCTAACACGTCAGTCCAAAATCTCCCATAGGTGTTCAATTGGGTTGAGATCTGGTGACTGCGAAGGCCGTATTCACATCATTGTCATACTCGTCAAACCATTCAGTGACTCCTCGTGCCCTGTGGATGGGGGCATTGTCATCCTGGAAGAGACCACGCCCATCAGAAATGTTTCATCATAGGATAAAGTTGATCACTCAGAATAACTTTGTATTGTTTTGCAGCGACCCTTCCCTCTAGATTCAAGATTCAAAGGTTTATTTGTCACATACACAGGTTTAGCAGTACAATGCAGTGAAATGTGTGGTTGGTGTGAACACTATGCTAGAGGCAGAAAAGGAAAAAGGGGGGCTAAAACTAGGAGATACTACAATATAAGAAAAAAAGTGAAATACAAGAGCAATGGCAGCAGTCATTGTTGGTTTGTTGTGTGTGTGTTTAAAATCATAATGGCCTGAGGATAGAAGCTTCTCCTGATCCTCTCTGTCTTGGCCATGTGACTGCAGAGGAGCTTGCCTGACCGCAGCAGTCTGAACAGTTTTGGGATGGGTAGTGTTCTTACTGATCCTGTTGGCCCTGGTCCTGCACCGTAATGCTACCCGACAGGATTCTCTCAACGACACCAGAGCACACTAAGGGGGCAAGTGGATCCAAACCATGCCAGGAAAATGCCCCCCACAGCATAACAGAGCCACCTCACTGTAGGGGTCAAGCATTCAGGCGTGTACCGTTCTCTTGGTGTACGCCGCACATGCACTCGCCCACTTGTCGAGAATATGGTGAAGGATGACTCATCTGACCATATCACTGTTTTCCACATCTCTGTAGACCAGTGCCTATGGCTTTTGCACCACTGAACTCTCAAATGTGCATTGGTCTTTGTAATGAGGGGTTTATGCACTGCGACCCTACTATAATATCCTTCTCTATGTAGTTGTTGATGGACTGTTCCTGCTGACGGTCTGATCACATCCGGCATTGTTACTCTTCTGTTTTTCCTTTCACATCGCACTAATGCACGAGCATCGCGGTCATCGAATGTGAGCTTTCCACCACAATTTCTGACCCTGTTTACTGATGTCTTTCCCATAGATCTAAATGCAGATGTCACTTTAGTCACAGTTCCTATTGAAACACAAGCCAGTTGAGTCTTTGTGACTGAAGCTCCTGCCAATAATGAACCCTCTTTCAATGTCATTTAGATCTTTTCCTCTTGCCATCTTGATCCAAAATCGTGGTCAACTGGGCCTTTTCAGCATTTTTATACATGCCACAGAGCATGATACAATGTCACCTGTATGCAAGCATCTGTTTTCGTTATGTTTCTCCACTCATTTATCCAGGTTTTTCTTTTAATTTGTCACCCGTCTGTATATGCAAACATGAATGTTAGTGTTAGGACAGGTATGAAATACAAGTAAATAAAGGTCTTGACAGAAAAATCCCAAAACCCCAAGCAAATTGATTTTCTTGTTACACATTTGGCTTCTTAGTTGGCAGAATTTGCAAATTGCATATATATATGTATATTTCTTTTCCTTACTTATTACAGATTGAGGAATGTGCCATCCAGCTGTGGAACTGGGCAGTTACTAAGCATGTGGGCACAGCCATAAATAAAGATCAGAAAGCGAAAGGTAGGCTTATTTACAGTATTATACATGTAATAAGCATATACATGATCATGACACATAAGGTAACTTGGCTGTATCATCTGAAATGTTGACACTATGTAGTAGTACAAGCAAGGGTGGTCAGAGTTGTGTCGCATCACATTGGTAGTCTTCTCACCATCTTGTCAGTGCGTCATGTGGCATGCAGTCTGCTGTACTGCTGTGACCCTGAGAATCCAACAGAGGGCGTTGTCCGCAAGCAGATCTTGGTAAGTTCTATAGTTCTATAGTTTCTGTGCTGAACATTTCAGAGGGAGAGGCCTGTGTCTGTGAGTGCCACCATGCAATTTCAGATCTTTCTCTAATTTGCACAGATGGCCAGTAAAACAGGAAGAACCTGGCTTGACTGTAAAAAACCCCAGATAGCGGATAACTTCTTGAGCCTAGCTGTCAAGGTAAACACAAAATACATGCACCACAATTGAGAGAGCTTAAATATATTTGTTTTGAGCAAATGGAAATATCACGACATACAAATTAAACATGCAATATCCCCAGAGCCTGGAAACCCTTTATAACCGACTAACATCCAGAGGTGACGGAGGAGTCGACATCAACTCATCCAAAGGTGATGTGGAGAAAGATCTGCTTCGAATTCTCTCTTATCAGGCAGAATCGGTAAGCTCTGGCGGATGTGATGTTCAACACCTTCAACGTGAATATTTGTTCTTGTGATATTTGGCAGCTAAGGAAGTGATATTCTCACAGACTTGCAGTGTGAAGTGTGAGACAGCTAAAAATGTGTTGTGAACTAACTGACAATGAGAGAGGGAAATCTCTGCTAATAGAGAAGTTAATGTTGTGCAGCCATTGTGCAGCAAGTTAAAGTTTATGTCTCTTTGCAGGCCATAAGTCAAGGTAATAACCATGAGGCTGTGGCCTGTATGCAGCGCTGTAAAGACATGCTCCTGCGGCTACCCAAAGAGGTAAAAAAAAACAACCCCCCATTATCTGTATTACTGCACTCATTTTTTGCTTCACATTTAAATATTGTTATTGACAGACAGGTCATGTTAACTGATATTTTATTTTTTGGGACTTTTTCATACAGACTGGCTACCTCTCTCTTATGTGCTATAACTTTGGAATAGATACTTACAATCTCAGAAAGTTTGAGGACAGTTCATTTTGGTTGAGGTAAAGTTCATGTTTAATTTGAATAGTTTTGCTGAGTAACAATAGAGTGGAAAAATGTAATAGATGAATTGCTTTGTTTAACAGCCAGAGCTATGACATTGGGAAGATGAATTTGAAATACTCCCCTGGAGCTGAGGTCCAAGTAAGACACTGCAGTACATACTTGAGTAAAAGCAAAACCACATCCCCTTGACGTGTACAAAATAAAATAAACACCTTTTTTTGTATTAACTCTCTTTAATTTCCCTCACATTAGGCCAAGGTCTTGAGGCTCCTTGCCACTGTTTATTTAGAGTGGGACTGTCGGCGGTTTCAGGAGAAGGCTCTCAACGCTGTGATCTTAGCCAACAAGGTGGGATATAAGCAATCATTTTCACAATATAATTTACGTGTGCATTTTGGAGCATACAATTCCAAATAATCATTAGTTCAGTTACCATACTCTGTACCAAATTGCACCCTGCAATTTGACAGGAATGTATGAGTTCCTCTGGGCGGTACCTAAAGATCAGAATACTGGTGAGATGTGCGGCCTCAGACGATCATATCAGAGCAGGTTAGTTATTAGCAAGCCTTGCATTATTTATGTAGAATTTGATTAACAAAGGTAACAGTGGGGCGGCAGTGGACTAGTGACTGGAAGGTTGTTAGTTTCAATCTCAGAAGCTGTTGGGAAAATGTGGATGGGGAAAGTAAATGATAACAATTCAACAATTACCCCAGTAGTAGAATTCAACAGTAGATGAATGTGGTTATACTGAGTCGCTCCCAACTGTGAATGTCAAGCAGGGTGAAAAACAGCTTGCATGCTCAGTCTGGATAAACAAATGTTAAAAATACATGTTGAAAAGCAGATCATTAAAAAATGTTTTCAGGAGTTGATGAGATGCTGGAATCTGAGGTTCCTCTTGAAGTGTGTCTGAGCACAGTGAAACTACTCATGTCTGAAGACAGGTAAAACCTAAGCATCTTAACTAGTACTTTCACTTGACTCTTTGTAGACGTACTCACACACATGTACTTTGTAGAAATGCCCAGACACACATTATCTAACTCAGAATATCTGTTTTGATATTTCCAGAGAAACGCTTGCATTTGATTATTTGAAACGTATTTGTCAGCACTTTGAGTCATCCCCTGAGCTGGGAACCGCTCTTGTCCTGCACATTGAGTTGCTGCTGCAGAGAGGCAAGGAGCTGTTGGGCAAACAGAAAATAGAGGATGTCATCACTGGTACTTTACTTTACACTCAATTCCTGGTAGTGATGATAATTTTTATCTTAATGAAAATAATTGTCATAGTAATGCAGGCATAAAAATACTGAAGGTATCTGTGCTAAGTATTATTACTCTTGGTCCCCCACTCAGGGCACTATACAGGTAAACAGCTGACTCCCCAGGCCCTCACAAGTCTACATCTCATGGTGTGGGACAAAGCCTCCAAACACTTCGAGGTACACCGAACACATAATCCTGTCTACTTGTCTTTTTGAACTCACTCACATCTATTATAGCGTGCTGTATTTTATAATATCTGTCTCCCTTCCCAGGCTAAGAACTACTCAGAGGCTCTGCAGTGGTATAACTACTCTCTGAGTTTCTACAAGGCAGGTCAGATGGAACCCAACCTGGCCAAACTACAGAGGAACAGAGCTTCCTGTTTCCTGCAGCTACAGCAGCTGGAAAAGGTGAGACAACCTGTCAGGAAACTAACCTCAGTGGCCGGTACATCTCAAAACTCACCAGCCATTTTGACTATTTCAGCTAGATTTGAATTGAATAGGATTCAAAATCATGATTGGCTACCTGCCAATGTGGCTGGATTTAATTTCCCACCCTGTTCATGCATGTCTGCACAATTTTAGTGTTCATGCATGTGTAATATGTTTGTATGCATATGATAACTTGTGATTATCAGGCCAAAGAAGCAATAAAGGAGGCAGAGAGATGCGATCCTGACAGCATTTTTACTCAGTTCAGTGTGTACAAGATTGCTGTCCAGGAGAACAATGTGGAGAAAGGTAACTATAAGAGATCTAGTGTCTGTTGCATAGAAAAGTACACATTATGTAATTTTGCTTAATTTCAGTACATCTACATTTTCCAGTATTTTCTCCGTGGTGATGAGACGGTCTAAAGCTTTTGTTTGTACCAGCTGCAGCGGCAGTGAATGCGATGGGGCTTCTGGCCAGGAGTCCTGTGACTAGTGAGGACAGACTGCTGGTATCTGAGAATGCTGCTTCCAATCTCCTCAATTTGGCAGCTAGGATTGCTTTGGAGGTAGGACTCATCACAGAGCTCATTAATATGTTACCTACACAATTCTGGAAAGTCTGAGATGGTATGGAAAAATAATTTGATATGTTCTAGTGCAACAAGACTCATATTTCCCAATCTCATGGAATTGTTTAACAAAGGGCATGTTAATGTATATTTACCCAAAATTGTTTTGTGGAAATTTGACTGACGCCCTTTGACAAACTATCCCTCTGGTTGTCAACAGAATCAACCTTTTTAGATATCCAGTCTACGTTCATCAAATATAGCCAGTATCATACTGATACTTGTATGACCATAAAGATGATAAAGATTTCCTGAATATGACCAAATATTTTATGTGGTTGTACTCCCGCTGTCATTTCATGTTTTATGATATGTATTGGGATGAGGAATAATCTACAGCTGTAGAGTGATACAGCTTAGTTGACAATCACTTAGCCCAGCTCACACTGAGCACCAGCCAAAATCCTTAAATTAATTTGCAAAAATATGGTCTGGAAAAAGTAGGACAATTTGAATGATGAATGTGTAGGAATCCTGTCATGAGCATATAACTGATGAAAATGATTGGTGTTGGTGATAGTGATGATGATGAAGATGGCTCTTCTCCTCTGATAGAATGAACAGCAGGACACGGCCATAAAGGCACTGGAGAGTTTGTGTGCAAACTCCAAAGATGAAGCTCAGATCCTAACTGCTCTCAGGTCTGTGAAAACTGGACTATTCAATTGAAGGGTTTAGTTCCAAAATGAGATTTCTGCCATTAGAAACAAATGACATGTACTCTGACAAAATCATTTCTAAGGCACATCATGGTTACAAATGTATGGGTTGTTTTACAAACTATGCTGTTTTTGATAATAGAATTATGTGTGTTTTTGAAATGATGAATGTCAGATACCAAATTGTTTACAAAATGGATGTATAGCGTTTTAGAGTGGAGCCCTTCAAATTTACTGTATCAGCAATAAACTACCAATACTTATTTTGGAGCATTCAGTCATCATGTGTTAAGGCTATGTAACCAAAACAAGATGGTAGATTATTTCACATCTAATATGACAACATTTATTAAAGATGGGTTATGTGCTGGGAAGATGGGAGTTTTCCATACACCTCTCTGATCCACTGACCTATATTCCCCTGCTCCTCCAGTGAAAGTGTGTCTCTGTACAATACAGTTAGTAGGTGAAAGAAAGGAGGTCATTGTCTCTCCATTCATTCTTTTTTAGGTGTTTGGTTCGACTTGTGCTTTCTACAATAGAAAAGGCGAGTGATGAAATGAGGTGAGGGGAAATGATAGTACCTGAAAAAGTGCCCTTATATAATATTGCTGGTGCTATTTTGAGTATAACTTTAATATACAGATCTTACCATACTCCATTCTATAGGAATGCAAATCTGGAGGTCCTGCTGTCATATCTAAAAATGGGTGAGTGTTATATGCAACATGGTTTACGTAGCATTCGGCAAATAACGTTTTAGCTCTTTGCTGTGTGTCTTAACCCCAGAGTATGTTTTTTCTTGTCACTGCAGTTCTGCAGAAAGTTTCACATCGCAGCCCTGAGCCTTGCATGGCTGTTGAGCAGCGAACAGAAGAAGCCCACTGGTTTAGGAAGATTGGTACAGACCTACTCTATCCTCACTCTCTCTCAGTCACTTCAATCTTGCACTGTATGCTATTCATTTCTAAGACCATGCAACATCTTGACTCCTCCTTCATAATGTACTTTAGTGAAATGTGTGTGTTTTGTCTGGGCATGCATACGTCATTGTGTGTGTGTGTGTGTGTGTGCATGCTTGTTACAGCTTGGAACTTGGCCCTGCAGTGCGAGAACAGCCCCGACAGAATGAGGGATTTCTTTGTGCTCTCTTACCAGGCAAGTGCCCTTATTAGCTTTGCCAGGCTTATTAGCTTATTAGCCTTATTAGCTTTGCCATATCTGTGCGGGTGTAGAGCAATAAAACCTGAAAACGGATTTAACATTGCCTTAGAAAGCTACACATATTAGTATAAGATAAACAAATACAATACCTCCTTTCTGATAAATGTACTCGACCACTCAAAGCGCTTTACAATACATTCTCATTTACCCCTTTCACACACATTCATACACTGATGGCAGGGGCTACCATGTAAGGTACCAACCTGCACATCAGGGGAGACTAACCATTCATACGCATTCACACACTGAAGATGCAGCTTCGGGGGCAATTTGGGGTTTAGTATCTTGCCCAAGGACACTTCGACATGCAGACTGGAGGAGCCGGGGATCCAACCGCCAATCTTCCGAATAGAAGCCGACCCGCTCTACCTCCTGAGCGGGTGATGAGAGTAACATTTAGTATGTGCCTTGCTGTAACTGCCTTTACAAACACTATAGCGTATTCAAGTGTATATACTTATTAAGTTTTATGTTAAAGGGCTCTGAGTACTTTTTGTGCTCTGTCTCTTAAATTGATGATGCTGAATTTCTATCACCTTCTGTAAGTACTGTCAAACATTTCAATGTGTTGTAGTTGTTTGGCTTAGATCAATGCAAAATAAAAAAATATGAATGTATTTGTGCACACAGTTGAAT
>CABFOQ010052562.1:0-17169 GCA_900660455.1 Gephyroberyx darwinii
ATCCGTCACGCAACTCGTCCGGTATTCTGACCTCAGCGCTGCTCACACTGCCATACATGCAGAAATGTATGGCACATCGTATGCACACACACTCACTCACCTGCCGTAATGCATGATAGAGTTGTAGTCATAGGGAGTAAACAGGTTGTTAGTTGCCACCTTCCTAAAGTTGCCCAGTTGTCCTGTGGAAGAGCAGAGAAATAATTACATCTTATGTCATTTTAATTTAAGATTTAACATTTACACAGATCTGTGGATAAAACAAGTAAGATACAATTGGATGCATTCAAAATAAATAAGTGGATAAGCAAATAAATAAATACAATTAAAGGATCTAATAAAGTGTTTAAGAACAACAGAGTATAATAAGTTTAACATGGTTAGGATTATTTCTCATGCATTTTCATTTATACAAGACAATTTTTTATTTTAATAGCATAAACGTTTAAAAAAGCTGCTCAGCCACTTTCCAAAGCCCCAGTGTTCCCTGTCTGCCTGCATTGTGTTCCAACTCATAACACAAGAAAGCCATAAAAACACGTTCTCCTTGATTGTTTTCCAATAGCGAACGGACCTGGCTGGACGTTCTGGCTGATGATGTTCACGTGGTTGTCTCTGTCAGAGCGGGCTTGCTCGTGGTGGAAGCCCAGAGCATGGAGAACCTCGTGCTGGATCGTTCCGAGGGACACACACCCACGCCTCTGGATAGAGACCGCCTGTGCCCCCCCCCGACGACCCACGTAGGACCAACACCTGACACACACACACACGAAAGGTCATACACAAATATACATATCAGTATCGAGATAGGTGTCTTTATAACGCTAGTCTACATGTCGCAACACAGCTTTGTGTAGACTTGTTAAAGGAGAAATCCACTCTCAAAAACAACAGTATGTTGAGCTGAGTATGCAACAGTTATACGTTGCATTTTATTGTTGGGTGTATTTTTCCCGTGGATAACTGGCCAATCGTAGACGACGTGACGTCACGCTGAGATATTTCCAGTTTGTTATCAGAAAATGTTTCATGGATCTAAAACATCAACGGTAACCGTCAGGTTTTAGTGTCAGCCCTCAGAATCAAAGAGCAAGGGCTTCTTTCTAGACCGACGATCAACAACCATACAGGAGAAATCCATCAGAGAAGTTCATCAACTAGTTGACTAGCTAGCTATATTTATATGTCCATTCATCCACCTTTGATTGAAAGCAACAACTGGAGGGAAGCACTTCATCACAAAATAACATCTTAACATCTTATCCTAACATCTTAGATTTTCACTTTAAGATATTTCAGTTTGACTTCTATAATATCTGTAATGTATGGGTGACTTGAAACAATGTGTTGATGGGAACGGCGCCTGGTTCCTATCCTGAATACTAGTCCATTTATTCCAACTTCTCACTCACATAGACACTTCATAATAAATTGCTAGGTTTGATTCTGATTGATCGATCACGTTGTCTGTCTACTCAGGTCCTCTAATGGATTACCTCCCCATCTGGCAGAAGATCTACTTCTACAACTGGGGATAAGATTCGTTAGAGAAAAGAAGAAACAGCAAGAGAGGAACTGTCAGTGCATCGTTGCAGGCACAGGGCTGCATGTCTTTCACTGAAAGACATGTCACATTTGTGCAAAAACTTTCCTATTCCATCATGGATTGGCAAATGATTGCCACGTCAGGCAGACAGTGAGCACCTTAAAGTTGCCCGTAGCCTTTGATGGTTAATTATTTCTATTCTGACAATTGCATTTAATAAGAGCTCTCCTTAATTCAGAGGGATATCTTAGAAATAAATGATTCTGCTAACAATTTTTTTTAGTTTCTAGTTTTTCAGTCATGTTTATTTTTCCCGCATGTGGCACCACAGAACATTGGCATGATAAAAGCTAAGGGAAACTTCTACCACATGTCAGTGGTGTATTGGAGAACCTTTCTTTTGGTTCTACCAAATGTGTTTTAAGAAGTTCTCTAATTTGTGCCATTATCCATGCACCGAAGACATTGCAGTATCAATGGACAGCTGTTTGTATGATCATTTTTTGCGTATTATGTGATCAGTGTTCCCTTGTTTTTTTTTATTTCATCGATCTGCCAAAAGTCTGCAGTGGTTAGTTTGTCTGAAGAATGCAGGTGATTATCATCCTTCTATCTGCCTAGGCACCTCCACTTCTAACAGTATCAGCACATAGCTACTGTCAGTCATCAGCCTAAGCAGCGATGAGTTTGTTCTCAGCTCGCCAGCCATTCTGAGAAAACACATCAAAACTAGAGATAAAAACTGAACAACCCGGCGGACATGGAGCCTGCATCTGGATCGAATATTGTGCGGGTACCAGCTGGCTTAGGCAGAAACACACTAAAGTGAACTACAATAGCAAAGGAAGCCAATCAAAGTTGGACAAGTGAAATCAGATCTGTCAGGTAATACAAAGCTTGTTCAGATATGTGCTTTGGGTGCTGAAACTGCATGTCTCTGGTTCTCTGCTGAAAGATTTTGAACTGGTGCGTCAGGCCTTTCTGCTCTGTCTTTACCTGATACATTTTTTACATTGTAGATGCATCTGTGGCGATTGGACATCATGATGATGTCCGGATAATGTAAAGGGAAGCTTTGCTGGAGACCCCAGCAACAGCTTTGATTACTTCCTTTAGTTGGCTTGTAATTACATCAACATCCATTTTAAATTCTGCTTTTAAAACCTCATTTCTTGTGTACATTCCTTTTCAATGGAGAAAATCCAATACTTGCATTTCTGACCTCTCGCTGAGATGTCACATGTAATCCAGGATTAAAAACATGTATAAAATGAAATGCAATATGAAATTAAACAAGTGTGAAATATCAAACAAGACCCTACGAAAGTTTTTAAATTTTTATTTAGCAGGGACCATTTATCCTTACTGCAATTAGACTGCCTCATTTGTAATGATGTAGCCTCCTGTGCCTGTATCAAACACTTTATGCACCTGTTGAAAGTCCCTGGTCTTATTGACTGGCACTTTGTTGATGTTTGTAGGTATGTGTTTTTATTTCAAACTGAATTGATATATATATTTATATATAGTTGCAAGAAAAAGTTGTGAACCCTTTTGAATTACCTGCATTCCTGTATAAATGGCTCCTAAAATATGATCTGATCATCTAAGTCATAGATGACACAATGTGATTTAGCAAATAACACTAAAATATACTTTCACATCTTTTTATTCAACATATTGTTCAAACATTTGTATGGGTATAGTATGTGAACCTCTAGGATAATGACTTCTATGAAGTCAGGTGACCCACATTCAGGTGTGGGTTCGAGGTATCCTGTCATATAACAACCTGCTCTCCAAAACAAGATCTGTTGAAGCGGGATATGTGCCAGTCATTTCAGAGGAGCTGTTGAGGCTCATAAGGCTGGAAAAGGCTACAAATAAGATTTGGACCTCCATCAGTCTACAGTCAGACAGATTGTATACAAAATTCAGAGAAAATTCACTGTCATTGATCCTCTCCCAAGGAGTGGGCGTCCAGCAAAGATCACAGCAAGAGCACTCCGCATCAGGGTCAAGGAGGTGACAAAGAACCCTAAGGTAACAGCTAGAGATCTGCAGGCATCTCTTGAACTTTTTATCATGTGTCCACCAGTCCACAAAAAGAAAAACATTAATCAAGAGTGGTGTTCATGGGAGGATACCAAGGAGGAAACAACTGCTCTCCACAAAAAACATTGCTGACCGTCTCAAGTTTGCTAAAGACCACCTGGATGTTCCACAAAGCTACTGGAACAATGTTCTGTGGACAGATGAAACAAAAATTCAAACTTTTTGGCAAAATGGTGCAGCACTGTTTGGAGGAGAAAAAAACACTGCATACCAACAGGAGAACCTCATCCCAACCGTGACGCATGGTGGAGGACCCTATTGAAATGTTGTGGGATGGCAAGCCCTTCATTCAAGACATTCCAAAAATATCAATGAACTGAAACAGTTCTGTAAGAAGGAATGGTCCAAAATACCTCCTAACTGGTCTGACTAGCAACTACAGGAAACGGTTGGTTGAGATTGTTGCTAATAAAAGAGGTTCCACCAGTTACATCTCATGGTTCACATACTTTTTCCAGTCCAAGCTGTTAAAAGTTTTTTAACAATATGTTCAATAAAGAGATGTTAAAGTACAACTTTTTGTGTGTTACTTGTTAAATCACATCTATTTTTATGACTTAAATGAAGATCAGACCATATTTTAGGAGCCATATACATATATGGTAGTGTCCCTTAAAGGGTGATATCAGAATTCCTTGATGACACTGGAGTGGTACAGTTGACTTTTCTTGCAAAAGGTGTGTAATTATTTGTATACTTTTTGTAACCTTTTCTAACTAGGGCGGTGATGTTCTGATGTCCAAGTCCGAGACCGTCCTGATCTAAAACCAGCTCTGTGATCGTTTTCATTTAATGCATTTGCACATTCCAAATTAAAGTCAGTGATTCAAGACAGTCTTTACAGTTTAACTTCTCACATTATAAGAGCCAACAATCTAATAGAGATTGAATCAACATCATGTAAACTTGTCTGAGATTCAATGAAGACAGGGAAAGACAGCAAAGGTTTTCAATCTTTATTAACATATCTAATAAGTTTGTTTTTGTAACCTACAAATAAATAGTTGAATGTCTGAATTTTTCATCCTTTCAATCCATGTGTTAATTATCTTTTGGACAGTTTACCATGGGCGGGACATACACAGTCAGGCATGGCCACAGGAGGGAAAATATGACACTCAAATCTATTTTACAGCCACAAAGAAAATATGATAAAATTTACAAAAAGGTTTCCAGATGTTTCACCTACTGGGTCAGTCCTTCAATAGCTTTGAGGGTTTGAGTGTCAAGGCTGCCTGGAATGCAAGGTGAGGGGACTGTGGCTTTCGGGACAACCCATGTCTGCCTTCACACCTTACCTAGATAGGACTGTATACACTTTCATCACAGAAGTTGAAATTATACACGTCTAGATATATTCACTTACATGCCACTTAACCCACAAATTTATTGAACACAACTGCTTACTGAATACCTAACCTGAACCTCTGGTGGAAGTACTGAAGGATTTGAGTAGTTTTCCATTGCAGGGGAATACAGAAGGTAATAATTGAATGAAAATAAAGGGGTTGTCTTTATTTCCTCCTTATGCAGAAACATTGAAAGGATTCCATGTCTCCAGTCAAGCATACCAGTACGTTGTGTTACAGTTCAGAGCCATTTTGAGAGCCACCTTATGTTGTTTATACCAAACAAAAACAGGAATATTTTCTATTGGCCAAATATGTCTTGAATAGAAGGAAATGTAAGACTTAAGATAGTCGTCAATCTCTCAAAATTAAATCACTAAGGGGAAAAGCAAGACAACAACCCTTTTCATGCTTTTACAGAGATGAGGTACACCGAGGCAAACTTGGCAGAAAATAAAACTAGCATAAATTAAAAACTTTTCTTTCTAGGTCAGAAAACATAAATGCATAGACAAAACCATTTCATCATTTGCCTGGGTGAGACAATACACCAAACTCAAGTTTCTTGGCTGCCAGTGCTTTGTGTAATTTAAAAAAATAAAGAAGTGGTGGTAAAACTGAACTGTAAGTGAGCAGCAGGGAATTGAACACTGAACACAATTCATGAAACATCACAGATTCCTGTTCAAATTAATGCTGAATGGTTTAAAAAATACGCTGCTCCTTTTCGATAAACACAAAACAAGTGAGAAGAATGAAATATTTGATAATATGAATCAAAATACCTCGATTCATTCATAATGAATAAAATATAGTAGAATTAACAGATATCAATTTGAAATCTAAGACCAAAAACTCTTTGACGGTAAATTACAACAAAATTCTTGGTTTAGAAAAGACTACACCCTCCAATGGTTTCCTTTATGAAAATAAAACAAGCATCTGCCAACGAGAATGAGAAAAGAAAAAATACTCTCTCACTCCTGCAAATTGTCTCTAGAAGTGGACAGGCAAGAAGGACGATTTCTCTCTCCATGCAAACGTTTTTTTCTTTCCGTCTCTCGCGCCCAATTGCTTCCGCCCAAATGCACACGTCAGTCAGGAGGCTGGTTTGCTCTACAGTCGTTAGTAATCTCCCCACAGGTCGGTGCTCGTCTCTCCAGTCCGATCAGTAGGAGCCATAGCGGTCCTGGACAAACAAAAAAAAAAAAAGGAGACATTTTTGTAGAAGTCCATATCATTTCCTACAATGTAAAACAAGTGTTAAGACTGAGGATAACAGTGACTACGCCCCTCTCTCACCTGGATGGTATTCATGACACCATTGGCAAGAACGGCCATCTTGCCCGCTACAGTCTTCACTCCTTGTTTGAACTGTGCAATATCTGGACCGGAAGGGAGCACACTGTCAAAGCCCGAGGCCCCTAGAGAGGAAGAATGACGCCGTCAGCAGGGGTGGTGTTTAATGCATTCCAGGAATTATTTGATGAAGTGTTGTGACTCAACTGGTCTCTTCCACTTGTACTTCAGTTATTAGTTTCATATATTGCCTGGAATATCTTTCAATAGCCCTCAGACCAGGGGGTTCTCTATTGTATATGTGCAGGTGGAGAGATAGTTATAGTGTAGTGAGTTATGCTCGTTGAAAAAAAAAAAAAAGTCAAGAGGTGAGAGAGAACAATGCCCAGTTGTTCAAATGACAAGAATGTCACAAGAAGAGGGCGTTGCATTTCACACACTGCATCTCTGTGGAGACGTTTGTGTGGCTGCATTGCATTCTGGTCTATCTTGGCTACTATCGGTGGAGAAATTGGTCTCTCTCCTCTCCTCCGATGGATTTCTCCTGTATGATTGTTGATCGTCGGTCTAGAAAGAAGCCCTTGCTCTTTGATTCTGAGGGCTGACACCAAAACCTGACGGTTACCGTTGATGTTCTAGATCAATGAAACATTTTCTGATATCAAACTCCAGCTGTAGCTGCTGGAAATACCTTGATGTCACATAGTCCATGTTTTGCCAGTTATCCATGGGAAAATAACCATACATCACCAAATAAGATGGACTCAGGAATGCAATAAACATGGTCAGTAGTGGGTTTTTAACAGTGTTTTATGGTAGATTCCTCCTGTACTATTTATGCACACACATACACACACAGCCTTACCTGTACGGTCACTGCCATCTCCAAACAAGTCGGCTGAGCTGATGGAGGTGCTGCCAGACATACTCTCCAGTCTTGTCTTTGCATCATACTGAGAGATAAAGCAACAACATCAGTACCTGGGTATCAATGGTAGTGGGCCTTGGTTGATCAATACATTCAGCTAATTTGTCCATAAAGTGGGTAAAACTCAAAGAGCAATCTACAGAAAGACATCACAACTAATATACAACTGCCATGACATACAAGGTGGTGTGATTTTCAACAACACCAATTAAAAAATAAAAGAAAGCCCAGTCCAGGATTCATGTCTTTCACCAAGCGGTTGCCAATACACAGATTATAAGCTTGAAATGGTTTTAGGGTGTTGTTGCTTTATAAAAAGGTGAAGTTCCTCACCTCAGCGCTGCTCTCCCGACCAAAGAACATGTCAGAGGAGATCGCCTTAGCATTGGCAAACTTCTGCCTGGCCTCGCTTGACTCTGCCACCGGCACTGACACCTCAGCTTTTCTTCTACTGGGAAGCCTGGGTCAAACAGAGAAAGACCACACATGAGAGCTGTGGTCAAGTCCAGTAATGGTCTGGAAGTTACTGGACTGTAACTGGTTTTAGACTTTGAAAGGGTGTGAGGAAGGGAGACAATGACAGAATGAGACTGAACATGCGCATGAACATCCGTATACACGTACCTCTCTCCTATTGGCTGTATACCAGAGATGGTAACCTCCTCTTTGGGATCCTCCTTCTCCAGGGCCCAGGCGGTGGTGAAGGAGGCGGTTCCTCCCTCTGAATCCCACCGGGATCCGAAACCGTCTCCCACTGTGAACGGGTTGTCCTTGTACCTGCACCCCGTCAAAAGAAGAAACGATTTAGTTCAATAAGCTGTAGCTGGTTTAGTGACGATGCTGAGACACAGCTACACTTTCTCTCCATCGCCTTCCTTTCTATAGTATGAGTAAAGATCAAACAGCAGAGGGTAAGATGGAGTGCAGAAAAAAAAAAAAGGTGATAGTACGGTCATACTTTGGGGGTCCAGAGGTGAAGCCAGGCTCGTCAAACATGTCCAGTTTGGAGCGAGTGGAGGTCTTGGCCCCCACAGGAGTCTCCTGTTCAATCACCTGCATCTCTGACATCACTGAGTGGGACATAGCACTGAAACAGGAAGCATACACTTAAAAGGTTAATACACACCACACTGGGTACAAAGACTTTTTGACTGCACACTAAAGATGACTATGCCTAGTCGAAACAGGGGGAGGGGTCATGTACAAAAAGGGCTGTAGTTCTTTAAATACACAGTGGGAAATTAAAAAAAAAACATTACAGCATTCTGCACATAAACCTCATGGTCAATGTCATTTCACATGTAAGCCCTGCATCTATGGAGCTAAAACATTGAAAACTGCTGTCCAAATACCTCTGCAGCCTGATTATGTGAATTCCTACTGTTTTTTAAAAATGTTTTCATCAATGTTTTTCCTCAAGGAGATTTTGCTTGGAGAAAGACTTGACCAAAACACCCACATATTAAACATCCAGAGGCAAATTAGTGAGTCCAGGATTCCTCATGACAACAGTGGGTCAGTCGTTACGTTAGCGGATTGTTGTTAAGACGAATAGTGTGTTTATGAATGATTGGATGTAATGTTGTGAACTAGTAGTGAGTCGTGTAGATGAGTATGATTGTGGTCAGTGTTGAGTGGGGATGGAAGGGGAACTTCCTGTTGAGCCTTCTGGAGACGTCATGGGCCAAATTCAATGAAACATCTGTAATGGCAGGAGGCCAGTTGATAAACCCAGTGACGTACCTGCTCTCACCCAACCCCTTGTTCTTCTAAAATCCAAATAAGGTTTCTACATAGGTGCTCACTCAAATAGTACAAGGGATAGTTCCATCAGATCCTGTCTGTTGGTAAATCACCAGCCTGTTGCCAGAGCTGATCAGATTGTCATCTACAAATTGTGATTTTCTCAAAGACAGATAACAAAATAATGTTTCTGTTGTGATGTTACCTCCTATTGCCAAAGCCCATGCCCAATCTCTCGGCCTGCTCTCTCTTCTTGCCTTCCAGGGTCTGAAGCTTCTTTTCCTCCATCTTCCTGTCGATCTCCAGCTCTTTGTAGGCCAAACGCATCGAGGCCACACTGCAACCACCAGGACAAGAGACATCAGAACTAGGATGGAGCCTCAGACGTGCCCCCATTTTGGCATCTGTACATCTATTATTATTACTATTATAGGAGCAGAACTGGGATAAATGCAACTGGGTAGTTAGCATGAGCAGCGATAGCCAACATGGCTGAACAGAAAGAAGCAGAAGAGCAGCACCTACAGAAACTTCAACCAAAAAATCCAAAGAAAAAGACATCACAGTATTGGACACACTGTTTGATTGGCAAGTGATCTCTGGGAAGTGCAGTGAGAAAAAACACAGCAATGAGGCTGAGCAAAGAGGATCTCAAGGATTACCACTTTAAGTGTCTAGAAAACGAGTGAACCTGAATAGTTTCTTGAATCATGAATGTTGCAGACCTGCACACTTCAAGTAGCAGAGACTTGTAGGGAAATGTGTTAAAGAGAAATTATATGAAAGATTTTAAATGCTTGCTTGATGAAGTTGTGGGGAAATGTGTTAAGAAGAAATCCATTATATAAAGGATTTGAAATACTTACCCTAGGGGCCTTTCGACCATTACCCGTAAGGGCAGACGCTTTGCTGACAGCTATGGGCGAGCTACTGATGGCCGAAGGAGTCACTCAGGGACCAGTGTACCTCCTTAAAGGCAATGTTAGAACAGTGCCTCTACCACAGCGGGGCGCGGTGGGCTGCAACCCGGCTAACCGCGACCTGCAGAACGGAGCAGGAGTAGCACTAGCCCTCGAGCAACGAGGAGGCCGTAGAGTAAAAGAAGACTGTCGACAGAGACAGGCTCTAGGGAGACTGGCTGATGGGGAGATCCACATAACCGAGGGCACAGGGGACCCCACCCTGTTAGCCATCATACATGTGGCCTACTCCGCAGAACCAAACCTCCCAAGAGAATTAGATAGGGTAGAATACCTCAACGGGCATGTATGCTACGGCAATACAAGCCTCAGAGGATAGAAACCAGAGGTTGGGCCGGCGCGACCTGTTCGTGCTAACCCCCTTTGGGACAGGTACCTTCCTATATCGGTGGCGTGACTCAATGACCGCCCTGAGAAAGGCATTAGATAATTGAACACCACGCAGCCCCGATCGTCCTCCTCGCCTACGGGCAGGGGGATGAGGGGAGGCTCAGGGAAATGGCACGGATAGGAATTAACCCAGAGAGTCAGCCCGGAACCCCACCACAGGGGAGCCAGGCACCCTCGAGGGTTCAAACACCTAGGAACTCACCAAGAGAGCAGAACAGGACACCCCGAAACCAAATGATATCCAGGTTCTCTCCTCTGTACACAAGCCCACAAAGGGAACGGGAAAATGCTCCTTTAAACCCCCCAGACAACCCAGGGGAACCTGTGGGATCTGGACAAACCCTATGGGCGGGGAATAAAATAGGAGGATACCACTTTCTAGTGGAAGCAACCCCACCAGATGGTATAGGAACCTCGCCTGAAATAGGTACATGCTTGACCTTTATCGGGCGAGACATAATAGGAAATGATGGGCATGAAGCCGAGATACGAAGGTGTCTGGGGAGGACTCACTGTGTGGTTGAGAGAAGCAGAATGATAATTGACAGGCTACAAGCCACGGACAGAAACGCAGGACACCCATACAGGGACCCACGCAGACACGGTGAGGGAGACATGAAGCCTGGAGAGGTGGTAATGTACCCCGCCGGAAGACTGTGGAATATGTATACGTGCCTGGCCCTAGGACACGTGGACCACTGTATGAGGGGAGAACGTGACCGAAGGGACTGGGAAGAGTGCTGGATAGGACTCTTTGACCTGTGTCACTCCAATGAGGAGACTATTGGCACAATCAGGTTGAGAACCCAAAATAACCGATACCAAGGTTATACGGGAAGGCAAATGATCCTAGCAGCATGTAGAAACTTCCCTTGGGGTGAGGATCACCCAGGAACCATCAGGATCCTGGTTGACTGCCCTAAGTGGATAGACTTAGTATTTACCTCACTCGAAGCCAGTCATAGAAACTGTATTAACGAGACACAGTACTCAGACCTCTCCTCAGAGGATGGAAACAACCACACAGAACCCCCTCCACCCCTAAGACACAGTTGTATGTACGCGGCTTCAAGGCCTCCAACCCCAGCCACACCAGCATGGGAAACAAACCTAGATAGGCAGAGAACGCCCGAAAGGGGAAGATGGCCGTCAAGGGGACGACCCATGATGGCATCTACCCCCTGGGACACAGAGAGAGAGGGAGAATCGCCATCAAGGCGAGTTACTTTCAATCCCACGCTAGCCCCGCTGACCCAAGGGAAAAGTACCAGGTCAGGGGCTCTAGGGAGAAAACAATATGAGCCAAAAAAATTCCCAGCTCAGGAACCCACCTGATACACCCAGGAGGGATACCCTTACAACCCCGCTTAGAGGGAACAGAAGAGGCAGAAAATAAGATAGGAGACGAGGAGTTCCCAGAGCCATGATATCCAGTATCAAGGGGAGAACAAAGGCTTACCCGGACTGCTTAAACGGCAGGACAGGTTGATGCCATGACAGGGGTAACCAGAACATGCAAAGAGGTACAAGTGGTGGTCCACAATAGGTTAAACAGCATAAAAAAGGGGGCGACAAATTGATGGGGTTAAAACACTTAGAAGAGTGCTATACCGCAATACAAGACCATCCGAAATGTTGTTGGATGAAAGAAATAAAAGTAAAAGACCACATCGATCGATTAGTTGACGAGGCAGAAATTTCTGACAAAACTAAACTGAGGAAGATACTAGAGAACAGAGAGAATTCCAAAATCAAAGAGGCGGAGATATGGAACATAATAGCCACCCGCAGAAAAGGAATGTACATAAAATAGTATCACGTCAGGAGTCACACTGACGAGGAAGGTTTCAACTATGCAGGCAACAGGGCAGTTGACCGCGTAGCCCAAGAAAGGTGTGACTACCCACAGATGGCAAAGGCCGTAAAAATCCTTAAGCCCCAGGGATGGCTCATCGAACAGAGCCAGATGTACATAGTGCCCTCATCAGAGGCGAAACACATGGTAAGACAAATCCATGACAGCTTAGGCCACGTAGGTTTGCGGAGGCTAAAGCAAAGACTAGTAGAAGAACAGTTTAGCGTCCCACGACTAAACGAAGTATTCTACGAAGTTAAGACAGCATGTGAACGATGTGCTGTCAAAGGGGGTATGCCCCGGATACAGACGGAGCCCCTGGTCATTGCCTGCAAAATACCTGGACAAAACTATTCCTCTAAAACCTCAACTAACTTCCTCAACTAAGACCCAACTCAAGGACCCAGTACCAGGGCCCGGAAGGAGCCTGTTACGAAAACTTAGAATCAAAAATTCTAAGGTCGTTATAGGGTCAAGAGAGGGAGGATGGAAGTAATACAATTTGACCCCTTCAATGACCCTGAACGACAACAGATTCCAAACCCGGGAGGGACAACAAAACTAGTAATAGCAGAAAAAGAATTGACAAACAAACCCAGGCTAAAGAAATGGGGGTGGTGCCTAGTTATACTTCTGGCACTTATGCCCACCCAATAGCTCAGTATAAGAGAACACGCTCAGATCAGTGTTAGACCTCAGATCAACAATAGGTCTAACAACCTTTCACGCCCGTCTCTACAGACTAAAATATTATGTTGGATTTTCCTTACATGGATTCCTCAGCTTGTTTCTTAGACTCGGTAGCCTGCTCTTCTCTCAGCTTCTCTGCCACTTGCGCCTGCTTCTCCACGTCTGAGAAACTCTTACTGCTCACCTTCTGGGCACCGAGACCTTTCTTAGCGCCAAGCTGCATGATGGGGGAAAAATTGAAACAAATTGGGTTTCTGTTAAAGTGGGAAGGTGGTTTGTGTTATGGAGTTACATAAAAGATGACAATCAAATAGAAACAGTTCTACAGTGTTCTTCAGTGAACTGGTTTCATAAAAACATGTAATAAAGTACATATTTCATCTCATTGCACAAACTGAGAACAGCATTCAACCTATCACAGCAGTTTCTATATTCACTATCAAACTGGTTTAAGTTCCCCTTTTCATTTCCCCTGTCTGTGCTTTTCTATAAAAGGCTTTATATAGTGTATATACAATATCTCTTCCGTGGGAGCAAAGTAACCACCAGTATGGGAGCTCGCAAGATACAAAATTTGAACATAAAAACATCACTCACCCCTTTTTTAGCAGCCATGGGCTTCTTCTTCCCAATGATGGAGGATTTTACATCTGTGACACAACAAACAACATTAGACACAAGAAAACCTTCCAGTTTATAAAATCCGGATCCAATACAAGCTGTAATAAACTGCAAGCCATCATGTTTTTAATTTTCATTTAAGAACAAACTTTACAAACTTGACCTGAAATCAAAACAAGAAAGAATCAAATCAGCTCAGGAAAATATACATTGTATGACCTGCGAAGAACAGGGCCTTCTTTTGCTTTGTTAATGCTAAAACTGCAACCCACCAAATCAAAAAGCATGACACTTGGTTAAAGACATGTAAGCCAATGCAGCATTTAAGCAGATTAGGCCGTTTTGTTTGAACACGTACGTGATACATCTCCTGCATGACAGCAAGAGAAAGCGGTCTTATAAAGCTGATGTTTGTACAACAACTTTGTTATGAGAATAATCTCAATTTGTAAAATGGGAATATGTGTAGTTCTGAAAGGAAGAGAACAGTAAAGAACAGATGCTTGAGGAAATTACTTTTGGGACGTTGGAAAGAGAACACCAAACTTGGCCGTTCGGTGGAATGAAAGGGTATTTTGTGCAAATACCAAGCTGCTGCTTAGTTTGTAACCTAAACCAGGACAATATTCTAGATTTACAGTGAGCTGAGCCAGTGCTTTAAGTTCACAGTCATAACAAGAACAAAAAAAAAAGTGTCGCAGTTCAAATACTTGCAGCAAGACAAGGCCAGTGATTATTACCTGCAAGTACGCAAGCCAGCTGGGTGGTGCTGCTGCATACTTTCATACTCTGTCATGGCCTTGTTGTTCCACTTTCCCACCATACCAAATTACCTTGTCATGGAGCAGCTTCTTTACTAGAACATTCTCACCAAAATAGTGCACAATTACCCCAAACTGATCTGAAAGAGCTGTTTAAAAATATGATATACTAAAAAGTGAAAGTATAAAAAGTGAAAGACAACATTTTAGACAGGGATACATCCCTGCAAGAGATGGGTGGGAGGGGGCTTGTGAGGTGTTGATCAAGCACACACCCATGCCTCTGAAGCGTAGCCAGCCAATGGTCAAACAACAACTAAGTGCACTCTGATCACCTTTGGGTATCAATGGTTCATGTGATGACAAACGCATGGAGTCCTCTGCAGGACAGGGCCCACCAGAAATCACCATCATATTCAAAAACAGAAGAAGCAGATGTTATGTGAGTATGATGCTCTCACTGATAAGATTTTAGGCCAAATTATTCTTACAAATGTACTGCTACTGGTTGGATTTCTGTCGCTGATATTTTTTCTGAAACGTTACATTTGGTAAATTACAGTACTACTCGCATAGCTTGATATCTTTCTCTGAGAAGCTTCAAGACAAAAGCGAGATACAGGGCAGGTGCAAAACTAGGGTGTGAAAATCGAGATAGCTCTAGCAGTGGTTCCCAATCCAGTCCTCAAGTAACCTCAGAGACCTGTAGGTTTTAGATCTGGCTCTACTCAGGCACACCTGAACCAATCAAGGTATCATGAAGACTGTAATTGGTTCAGGACTGGATTGGGAACCACCGCTCTAGAGAGAAACAAGTCTTTGACTGACCTTTGATCCCGATAAGGGATATTATGGATGACAGCGTTACGTTTTGAACCAATGGCAAGCCAGGTTAAGATACATCTCGGTAGTATGTGTGCTCCTTTTCTAACCGGCTGAAAAAAGGCTTGCAAGGGACTCACCAATGGAGGCTTTAGGTGATGTGCTCAGTCCCTCAATGCTTGGTCCTTCCTCTGGCTCTAGCAAGAACCAGATAAACTGACATTAGAGAGCAAATACTTAGAGCAACACATAAAAAACATTCCTGAGTTTTTTTCTTGAATAGGTGCAATCTAAAATAAGTGAAATTTCCAGTTGAGTTTTAGTAAAAAATTGGACGACAGCACAGTTATAGAGACCTTGAGAATGGAAGCCATTCAACTAAGTGAAATGTTCAAATGAGTGAAAAACACTCATTTGAACTCACTCGAGTCCAAAATTATATCTATAATATATATAATATCTATCTATCTATCTATAATTATATCTGCCGAGTAGTATGAAAGCTTATCACAAGATTGTTTAAAAAGTCTTATCGGTTTCTAGGTAATATCTAATTGATGCAATAATTTTCTCATGCCGACAGGTTATTTCTGTACTAACGGATGTTGGTGGCATCCTGGCCTTTGGCCGTTGCGTCCATCAGCACTGCATTGACAGTAGCTCCTCCGTTCTGCTCTGACAGTGTGGGTGGTGCCATGCTCCAGTCATTAGCCTCCTGGAAACAAAAATAAGCATTAAGGTGCGTCTTTTCGTGTTTTTTTAAAAGTTGTAGTCATTTTATATGCCATCCTACGCCATCAGTTTACATTTTAAATCTAGCAGTATTCCTCAACCTCAAATTTAACAGCAGACATTTTCACCAAACTAAAGCAATCCTCAATTTGAGAGCAAATATTCCATGGATCTTCTCAATATGGCAGCCATTTATCAAAAATGTTATCAATTTACTGAAGGTAGTAGCTTTCTGGTTCTGGACCATAATTTTGCAAAATGCTAACACACCTGTGTGTGCTTGTCAAAGAAGTCCGTCTCCTTCTTCTCGGGGACTGCATTTGGAGCACTTCCCACAGTGCTCAATCCATCAATCCATAGCTGCAACGAAGACAGGAGGGTTGTTTGTGGTACTTAAAGAGACATTGACACAATTTCGTCAACAATATTCAGAAGCCTGAGTGGTGCTAATTATTATTTTTTTATTTCTTCATTGGCATATTGCCTATAATGAGATCACTGTATGCTGTGATTTGTGCACGCCTTGTGGACTTTGAAGTAGACCTGCTAACACAGCCTTGACACTGATATTCACCTTACTACTCTTATGTAACAAGTCAATAATGCACAAGGTACTGCGATGAATCTCTGGTATTTAGTTTGATGGGGTGGAATTACTCCTTAGGGAATTGACCTGTGGGATACAACATTAAAATCCAAAAACAATTAAACGACTGCTAAATTGAGGTAAGTGTAGCTTAGCGGGATCAGGGTCAGATCACAGAAGTGAAAGCTTTGGTTAGTTAGATACAGTACACAGCATAAATGAGTACACCCCCTCTGAACATAAAGATTTTTTTTTCTAAATGATCACCATTACAATTCATAGGAAGATGACAAAATTGAAATTTATTAAACATATAGTTAATAACAGAGAAAGATATGTCATCAATATCTGTAAAATAAGTAAATTAGGCAACTTTGCTTAAATCTAGGATTGCAAAGATGAGTACACCCTTGATTAAATCATGCAATATTAAATAAATACAAATTAAATATAAATTGAAGTATGTAATATTCTAGTGCTTAGTATGTCCTCCCTTACTTTTAAGTACTGCGCTGACCCTTCTTGGCATCGAGTGTACAAGTTTGTGACATATTGTCCCATCTATCATGTTCCACTCCTGGAGGATGACCTCCTTGATGACCTCCTTGAGTGCCTTGATGTTTGATGGGGAACGCTGCTCAACTTGTCTCTTCAAAATTTCCCACAGTGACTTGGCCACTGCAGCACTTTCACTTTGTTCTTAAGAATGCAGCAGTGTAAGAATGTTTAAGGTCATTGTCCTGTTGAAAAAG
>CABFOQ010052563.1:1177-11740 GCA_900660455.1 Gephyroberyx darwinii
TAGGAAATCGTTCCCCCGAAAAATTCCATCCTCTGGAATCTGCAGACAAAAGATTAAAATAGCAATCAGAAAAGGACATCCTGTGATGTCACTGGTGACATCATGGGCGATGTCACTGGTGACGTCATGTCAGACAGTCAGTCGGCAGCTGAGAGATAAATTTAGGGTAATCTGGGATAGGAGCACACATGAATACACACCAAGACACACAATCACGCACACACAGATACAGATACACTTTTAATCTCAATGTTGCTTTTTCTCCCTTACACAAACACACACACACACACACACACACACACACACACGCTAAGGGTGTTATTAATTCACACTAGGTGGCAAATCATGGACAAACAGGGACTATGTTGTTTCAGTTTAACATGGTTATAAACATGACTGCAGGCAGAAGTGCAAGGCTGCCAGATCATTCAAAGCTGTTTCCTCATTTGAGGCGAGCTATTGATAAAATACCAACAACACTCTGAAACCACTACCCAGAGCATTCAGCACAAATCCAGCCTAAAACTGCCATTGGCAAAGTTGGGAAATGAATCAAATGTATAGATGCCACAAAGCTCCTGGTAACCACGGCTTGGAATTGGCTGGTCTCAATATACAACAACCAGGCTAGAAAGAGAGCTAGCTGAAACAGAGTGCTGTGGTGTGTCTGTAGATCATCCAGTAACGTTCTCAGAAAAAGTGAACAGTGTGATCAGGTAGATTTGTCTCCAAATGTAGGTTACTGTGTCTCGTCTTCAGCCCTAGTTTCTACTCCAAAACACTCTGAGTTGGAGCTGGAGAACAGTCAGCTCAGTTAACCTGAACAAACTGCTAGCTAGCTAGCTAACTAGCCAGCAGGCTAATGTAGCAAAGCAACCAATTTTAATGTAAACATGCAACTAGTGGCCACTAGTAACGCGTCTACTACTAGCCACTACTACCCTCTACTACATACCTACTACAACATAGTGATGGTTAGCTAACCAGTGATGAAATGATCAGTTCCCTGTCAAAAACAGGTCGAAATTAACCATGTCTATTAAATTCTGTTAAGTTGTACGTTTAGAAACAAAACCATTTGTTCACAGAGCTGAGGACCTCCAATATGGCTGCCAGAAGGTGTTACATCACCTGAAAGCCCTCACCGTAAAAATGGAACCATTTGGCTGTGGTCACTTTTATTTCTACCATTACCAGCAAAGGGGTTTTCCTGTATATCTGCTGACCTGACGGTGATAGGATTTAAAAAATGCCCACACTAGTTTTGATGGCTAACAATTGGGTCACACAGTCATAGCTGTTCAGATCATTGTAATGGAGAATTCAAGGATATTCTGTAAAGAAATGCAATGAAACTGCATATTGCTATTTCCTATTGCCTGGTTGTCCTAGAAAGCAAACAAAAGGGTGAACCTGTGTAAAATGACAGCAAAATAAAGGGTGTGAAAAATAGTTTGGATTGTTGAACACACAATATGACGTACAACATCAAACGCACACACACACACACGCAGGCACGCGCGCACACACACACACACACACACACACACACACACACACACACACACACACACACACACACACACACACACACACACACACACACACACACACACACACACACACACACACACAGGCAGATTGAGTTGTGGTTCCTAAAATACCTCCGGTGCTGAATGGAGTGACTCTGGCTATTTTAGGCCTTGGAGAGAAATAGACAACTAGACGAAGGAGAGAGCGAGAGAGAGAGCGAGAGAGAGAGAGAGACCCTAAGCAGGCAGACAGATGGACTAGCCTTCCCTGTCTGACACATCACTGATCTAATCATCACAGCTACTCCGAGGCCTTATGGTACATTCGGCTTATTTTGGAGGGTGACGCGATGTCCTAGTGGTGGGTGTGATCGGCCACCAACCTGAGGGTGCGGGTTTCGAATCCCCCATGAGTCCATACCTACTGAAGTATCCTTGAGCAGAGATACTAAACCTCTACCTGCAACCCTACGCCCTAACCTGATATTAAAGTACATCAAAATTAGCAACAGTTTTCTTAAAGCCAAATTTAAGACTTTTAATTTGCCACAATTGATCACAATTGTGTCATACATGAGCAGTATAAGAAAAAAGGACTCCAGGAAATGAAATGTTTAGGGTCATGAAGTTATTAAAGCAGATGAAACAAAATACAGTTGACATGTTGAATTAACTGTGTTCTGTATGAATCTAACAGGGTCAAACTTAACGTGACCGATTGGAACTACAAGTCATTTAATACAACATAAAAAATAAAACCAACACCGCTGCGGGTCCCGTTCATATCTCTTGGTGAAACAATTCATGATGAGTATAAATATCACCAAATGTAACGAAGTGAAAAGTTATTATACCTGTTATTATATGGTGACAAAAATCTAATAGCTGTATTTAAGACATTTTAATACTTTTTAAGGCCTACAATTTAGATAATTTAAGACTTCTCAGATTTTTTTAAGGATTTATAGATAACCTCTCTCTCTCTCTCTCTCTCTCTCTCTCTCTCTCTCTCTCTCTCTCTCTCTCTCTCTCTCTCTCTCTCTCTCTCTCTCACTGTCTCTGTCTATCTCTATGTCTCTCACTCACCGGTTGTCCAGTCTTCCTGGCGCTGTGCTTCAGCTTTGGTTTCCTGCCTTTATTCAGCTTGCGGTTCTTGGACAGAAAGACCAGCCGCTCCAAAACCAGCCCAAAGAAACGCTTCATTGGAGAACCAGCAGCCAAAAACCAGTGGACAGACACAGAGGAAGAGGAGTGTGTGCATTTGTGTGTGTGTGTGTGTGTGTGTGTGTGTGTGAGAGAGAGAGAGAGAGAGATGAAGCCAGATAAACAGAGGTGCCAGATAGAGAAAGTGGTGTGTTTGTGAGTGTGTGTGAGAGTGTCAGAGTGTGTGTGTGTGTGTGTCACTCCAGGAAACACAAGTGTAAGAGTGTGTGCTAGTGAGGGGACGGCAGGGGAGTCGGCTTTCAGCAAATATGACGAGAGGGAGAGAATGTAAGGAGGAGAGGAGAGGAGGATGATGGGAGAGGAGCAAGAGAATCCAGACTCCAGTCATGTCTATTAGGAGGATTTGACTGATACCGGGCCGACACCCTCCATACACGGTGTAATTCATATATTTCTTGGTTGCCATTTGCTCCATTCCTATTTATATTCTATTTCTCTCTGCTGTATTCTGCTATTATTTTCTGCTGCAACGACCCAATTTCATTCAATTTTAAGTTTTATCTCATCTAATAAACTTTTACGGGCCCAAATCCATTAATTCTTCAGAATATGATTGAGTTGCAGCATGTGACGACTGAATTACTGGTCTTAAAAAAGTCCCAGACACTCCGATTTTTTTTAGCCCTCTGTCCAGCAGGGCTGGAGCTGGCGAGGTCACCTGGGGTCAAGACTTTCACTTCACCTTAAGACCAAAGTGACCCCTACTCAAATGATGCTACTTTGGTAACATGCTTTAAGTGGTGCTCAAAAGGTGTCATAAGGCATAAGCACATTGTGAGTGCACGGTAAATATTGGATATAATAAATGTGCAACTTGCCAGATGATTTTGTAAGAAATTGTAAGAATCTCTGCTTTTATTTGGGTTTATAATCTGCTTGTAATGCATCACGATGCTCTTGCAGAGAAGTGTTTCATTTTACGTTTACGTTGACAGCTCAACAGCAACAACGGAGTTCAGACTTGAGGAATGTACCAAAAAATGACACTGAATACTTGGGAATTTTGTGTGAATTGTGTCGCACAAAAATGGTCCATTTTAAACATACTGAATATTGAACTGAATCAACACCCTCCCCAAAAAAATGTTGGTATCGGTTGATTGTTGGTATCAGCTTCACTCCTGGTGTGGAGTGAAGCTGTCCAGAGGCAGCAGCAGTAACGCTGCAGGGAGAGATTAGAGAGGCTACACTGACATACTGCAGCATGACCGGACTGTTACACACACTCTAACACACACACACACACACACACACACACACACACACACACACACACACACACACACACACAGCCCCCTATTACAGCTATTCGAATTGACAGGAAATCAGTACGCAGTTCAGAGAAAGAAAGAGAAGAGAAACGTAAACAGAAGCCAATGTGTGTTCATATTGTATTACTCGGTATTACTACACATTAATATTACGCATCATTATGTACTGCATATACAGTATATGACAGTAAATGTGGGAAAATTGCAAATGTACAAATTTACCAAGAAATGTGCAGATTTACCAGCAGGGTGGGAAATGTGCACATGTCCCAAGGTAAATGTGGTTAATGTGCACATGTCCCAAGGTAAATGTTGTTAATGTGCACATGTCCCAAGGTAAATGTGGTTAATGTGCACATGTCCCAAGGTAAATGTTGTTAATGTGCACATGTCCCAAGGTAAATGTGGTTAATGTGCACATGTCCCAAGGTAAATGTTGTGAATGTGCACATGTCCCAAGGTAAATGTTGTTAATGTGCACATGTCCCAAGGTAAATGTGGTTAATGTGCACATGTCCCAAGGTAAATGTGGTTAATGTGCACATGTCCCAAGGTAAAGCTTTGTAATGTGCACATTTCCCGGTTAATGTGAGTGGAAAGCTCTCTCACAGTGCTGTCACTATGTGTTGTTGTGGGTACGGCATACCACATGTGAAGTGATTCAGAGGTCAGTCAGGCGGTATGCCGGTGTGTTTATGACCATCTGAAACACACTATTTAAACTAGGAAACGATTGCATGCTGGGTAATAAATAGCACCGCCATCCTATCCTTCCAGCAAGGCGGCCTCAGATATCACCTTCTATTGAACTCTGGAGAGTTAAATATATGGTAGCACCCATTAAAGACAGACTGGTTACATTCATAGTCTATATTACATTACATTAAATTTAGCTGATGCTCTTATCCAGAGTGACATGCAATGAGTGCAACTGTAGAATAAGCTTCAATTCCTGCATCACTAAAAATTACAACCAATTAGGGATGGGCAAAAATTAAAGTTTTAATAGAATCATACGATAATAATATCATCAGGATACACAATTCTGTTGTCAGAATTACTGATAAAAAGGAAATGCTGATTAAAATCTCTCATGAAATGAGATCTGAAACAAATGAAGGGACATTGTTTATTAGAGTTATTAGAGTTAACAGATATTGCCAGCCGTACAAGCAATATGATAGTTCAGTTATAACACTCTTGTGACCATAGAAAGATCATGTAAAAACTTTTAATATTGTATATTGTATAATAAGGTTTTCATATTGTAACTCCCACTTTGGCAGTTCTTGAGCTCTGTGTGTGTGTGTGTGTGTGTGTGTGTGTGAGACAGAGAGTACAGTGGAACAAGAGGGACAGCTGAAGGTGATTTGCTCCCCGGACACCACCCAAACACACTCACACACTCCACACACACACACACACACACACACAAATCAGTCAATAACGTCTCCATAGCAACGCCATGTGACCAACGAAACGCCGCGGCCCGGTTCACTGAGACAGGAAAGAATTTTCATACTTCTGAACCAGAGTGTGTGCAGTGTGTCTGCTAACTGTATTCAGGGCTCAAACATTACCTTCATAGTTTCTCTTCCACTGATTTAAAGCCATGTTAAAAACTTTGTTTATTGCCCTTTTTGGTGTTGACGACACCTTCCTCTGACTGAAAGTCGATACCGATATTTTTTAAGTGAATCTACCAATAGCTGATATAAAACATATTCATGCATACTTGACAACCAGTGTAGCATTGATCAATTATACAATAAATATGTTATTCAGCAAACTGCAACATATTTGTCATATCAGAGGTGGACGACAACAAGTGTTTACATGCTTGAGGAGGAAAAGTAGAATAAATAGATCTTGTGTTTGTATGACTACTAGTTGGTAAATTGGAATATTACCATGTACATTCCTTGTTTCCATATGCAGATCATAAATTATGGCCAACCTTTGCTGACACAACAATAACAGCTTGGCCAAAACTAATCAATTATTGAAAAGACATTTGTCTGCGGGGTTTGATTTTTGATTCTCAGGAAGCCAATTTATTCCTTGAATCTCACTGATGGAAACATCACTTTCTTTTGCAACATTTCAAATATTCACCTAAAATTAGCATGACAGTCGATGGGAACAGAGCTTGTTAAAAAAGCTTTATTTTTACCAACATCATACACGTGTACCCGGTAGATCTTTGGCTCCAGTGCTCCATGCTAACACTTTAGCACACACTGTTGAATGATTGCAGGCTCCATGCTAACACCTAAGCACACACTATGTTGAGTGATAGTAGGAAACTAGCATTATCTCAAAATTGAGCTCTAACACTATTAATTTTAAATTGTAATATGCGGCAAAGTCTGGCAGTTTCGTGTTAACTTTACACAAAATGTGATACAAAAATAACACAATGTTTTGAACTAGTAGGGACTACTTTCCCTGTGAAGTGAATGTGGTGTGACCAACATCTTTTCCAACGCAGGTAGCTGCTGGCTGCTCAAAAAGTCGCTAGAAATCCCAGGTGATGTCATACTCTACATTGACCCTGCTCTCAGTGGAGGGAGGGGCTAAACTGTGTACGGGAAGACCTGTGCTCAGCTAAAATAGTTCCCCAAATAAACTTGGCTACATCAGCTGTATTGAGTTAATGATATTTAATTTTTTTAAATGTATGATTCTACAGGTCAAATAATAGGAACCAGTAACAACCTTTTATTACTAAAAGGTCAGTCTTCTTACTTTGGATAATGCTAGTGGCCAACCTCTGTAAAAAACTAAAAAACAACAACAAAAAAAACTATTTGTGTTATTCTAGTTGAACACACCCAAAGACTTTGCAACAGGCCACAAGACGTCCAGGGTGGATCAAGGGGTGAGGCTCTCTCTCTCTCTCTCTCTCTCTCTCTCTGTCTCTCTCTCTCTGTGGTAAACACGTCTCTATATCTTCAGACTATTGTCCAGAGCTGACAGCAGCCCAGCCCAATCACAAAGAGGCATACACCATGCATGTCTGTGTGTGTGTGTGTGTGTGTGTGTGTGAGAGAGAGAGAGAGAGAGAGAGAGAGAGAGAGAGAGAGAGAGAGAGAGAGCGAGACCAATAGAGACACATAAGTATAGAGACACTGAACAGATAGACACTACCTCTCTCGCGCACGCATACACACGAGCGCACACACACACACACACTGAAACTTGCTCTACACACACATTGTGTCAAACTAGTGTCAAACCAGGCTAAAATGCCATTGGGCTGCAGAAAATATACAAAGAAAGCTTTAATCATGAAACTTAGACTACTTGGAAGGGTGTCTATTGCTTGGAAAGGTCCATTTAAACCCATAACTGAGGCTCAATTGTTCCTAAAGGCTATAGAATAGGAGCTGCATTAGCAGAAGTCAAGTGATCCAGACCAGAATTAGCCACTACTGGAGTGTTTTTCGTCTAAGATTTCTGTTATGTATTCTATTAACTTCAATTTCCCCATCCATTGGTATGTATCTTACAATCTTATTAGATTCCAAGTTTTTTAAAACTATTTTTTTCAGTCACAGTTGTATTTTGAAGGCAACGCCACCTATTATCCGCATGGCAACTTGACGGAACGCAACTAAGCACTTTAGAGGTTTTCTTAAGACCCGATCTCTTAAGGGAACGTCCCGCTAAACTCCATAAAAAAATCTGTCAATATAATGTTGCCCTGCTTATCAGTACACGAACCCATGTGGTAGAATTTGACTTAAGACGTTATTCGAATCATAACGGTCGCCTGGCAAATTCGGCATAGATGATCCACCAAGCAGCACTGTGTTGTAATGAAAGCTCAACTTTTAGAATCGGTTCACTGCTGCCTGCCCTCCCCGGTGCATTTTGGCGGAAGGTGATCGTGGGTGTAGGAGGTGAACGGATTTTTTCCATTGAATTAAGTGGTGCCGAATTGAAGAGTGTAACCCAACGATCCTAGAAATATCTGAATTGATTTTCTACCTGGTGTGTACTTGTGCCGTTAAGCAAGGCGACAATACCCTACCAGGTTTTTGAACGGTGTTTGGCGTAATGTACTCTCCATGCTAGGTTTTTTTTTTTTACTGCTTCACCCCAACTGTTCTAAAACTGATTTCACGTATAAACTCAGTCTTCGGCTTAAAGGAAAATCATTCACATACTGAAGTTGTATCCAACAGTGACTGCAATGCTGTTAGATAAGTACCAAAGCTTTAAAGTACAAATGTTTCCACTAAATAAATGCTCTTGGGTTCATTTCATCAATGAAAACTCACCGGCAACATGCCTGCTGGTCCGTCCAATGATCCACTGTCCCGGGAGATACAATGACTTTCTCCTCTTCTCACTCCTCCACTCCTCTTTTAAAATTTTAGTTGTTTTTTTTTAATTTCCTTTCCTCTGGACCCAGTTAAATCACCATACATCCAAACAGTTTTTCTCCTCCCAGGTCCAGTCAGAAGTCCAGATGTCTAGAAAAACTAAAACTCCTGCTCCTTTCCTCTCTTTCAATCCCTCCCTCTTCCTTCCTTCCTCTCTCTCTCTCTAGTAGAGTCTGTTGTTTATCAGACCCAGGAAGGAATCACAACTCGGCGAGAAAAACCTTTAAACGCCCATGTGAAAATGATTGTTCTTCCTGAGATCATCACCAGACGGAGTCCTGGTGTGGTCCGGCTCCTGTCCGTCTGGGTCAACTGGGTCACACCGGATCATCCCTCCCCTCGTGCCCCGTCTCCTCTCCCGCCTCCACCGTGATGTAAATGTTAAATACAAATAAATAAATAGAATCAATACAGCTTTAAAAAAGAGGGGCATAAAAATCACCCTGATGATTAAATAAAATCAATTCTATTTTTCAGCGCAGACGTTACCTGATGTGATTTAAGTCAGAGCGCCCCCTCTCCACGGTGTGACGCATTACCACCACTATAATATTTCCATAATATTCCTTTATTCCTTTACACGTTATGGCATTTATTTAATTTCCTATGGTGTCACTATAGTATTTGTATAGTATGCCTATAGGTATAGCGTGATTGATTATTTTTGATCTCCTATAGTATAATAATAATATTCTTATATTTCTACAATATTCCTACAGGGACTTAAAGTGTGTCTGTGATTCTCAGTAGTAAATTTATTGTCACTGTATAGTATTTTATGGTATTATGTTTTTCCTACTGTATGGATTTACTATAATATTTGTATAATATTCCTATGATATTCTTATAGTAACTTATAGTTATATATAGGGACTTTGTGTCTGTGGTACTCAATAGTAAGTTTATAGATACTCTATCGTCATTCATGGTATCACTATAATAATCCTATGGTATTCAATAGTGAGTTTACAATATATTATGTCATTTCTTTAATCAACTATGATATTCCTATAATATACCTATAGTATATTGCGTATAGCTTATAGTTTTGCGGTGATATTTGTATAGTTTCCTTAAAAAAATGTATCATAGGATTACTGTAGTTCTGGGCAGAAATGTCCAAGAGGATAACAGCTGAGTGTGTGTGTGTGTCTCTCCCTTGTCCTGGGATCACAAGCCACTATATATGTACATATTGCATTGGCTGCAGGAATCGTATAATTGTCAGGGTTTTGGTTACACCACTCCAATTCATTTCTAACCCAGGTTCCTGTTTTCCTTCCTCACATCCCTCTATAAATCTGCAATAGAAAAGACTGATGGCACTCATGTTGACTGCATAGGACAACGGACAGACAGACAGACACACAGAGTCGTGTAGTTTACAGCGAGTTTAGAGATGTTCAGCTGTCATAAATTCAGCAGATTATCAGAGCTGTCCTCTACTGCCAAGGACGCTGTGTGTGTGGTTGTGTAGGAGAGACCCCAATGGTCTGACTAAACTGATATTACAATTTAACAGGGCAGAACAGAATCAAATAGAACAGAATAGAAGAAAAATAACACTTGCGATACAGAGTACCAAGAGTTTTGCTGTGATCGTTCTGAAGTGTACCATAGGATTACTACAGGAGTTTACCGTAAAGGTTTATGGGGCTGTGGTGTCGGTTCAGTTGCCTCTAGTTCAGGCGCCAGTCAGTGTGTCTTAAACCCAGTTTAACTTTTAAAAAACTGTTGAAACAGTGAGTGGACGCTCTGCCATGAGAAAATCATCGGGTTTTTTTCGTTTTAATTGAACTGGAGGTGAATCATGACAGGACGCTGTCCCCCTCTAGTGTCCAGAAGGACAAATGACACCCAGGCTGTCTGGCTGGAAACGTGACTTGAATTGACCTTCCTGCGCATTCAAGCTCAAAGAACCCTGATTTAATAAATACATTTTTTTAAAGTGTAAATAGGAATAATAGTTTTAATATAGGATAGAAGAAGGAATAGTTTTAATACTGCTATTTGGAGCATTTCATCCATTCTCAAATGCTTGCTTACAGCAGCATCAAGGTCCATAAAAACATGGTGAGAGAGAATCCTTTTTTTTAAAAAAAAAAAAAAAAAAAAAAATTTTTTAAAAAAAAAAAGGAAAAATTT
>CABFOQ010052565.1:4599-21217 GCA_900660455.1 Gephyroberyx darwinii
CAGAGAGGGGAGGAAATATAAGCCACATCAAGTACATATTAAAGACATATTGCTGTAATAAAAAGAGGAACAGAGACCAGAGAATGGTTTGGTAATGAGAAAAACACAGACAAGTTGTTTCCTCTCCCCGCAGTCACATCATTTAACATTCCCATGCTCTGATAAGGGCTCTGAAATTACATCCCTGCAATAAAAGGGTAACTACCAATAATACAATGACACAAAAGTGTGACTGGGTCAGTGAAAATGATTACTGGCCCATTGTACACTCACTGGCCTCCTGATTAGATACACCTAGCTGTTCCTGGGTGGGACCCCCTTTTGACTCCAGAACAGCATGAATCCTTTGAGCCATGGATTCAGCAAGGTGCTGGAAATGATCCACAGGGATCTTGGTCCACGCTTGACTCTGCAGCGTCACTCAGTTCCTGCAGATTCTTTTGGCGGCATATTCATGCACCTTGTCCCAAAAGTGGGAACTAAAGTCGCTGAAACCATCATGTGAAACCAGGATTTGTCGGACCACGTCCACGTTTTTCCATTCTTGAATCGTCCAGTTCTGGTGACCATGTGCCTCCCGTTAGCTTGATCTTCTTGCTCTTAGCTGAGACCCGCCTGACTCTTGCCATTCTCCTCTGACCTCTCTCATCAACGAGGCCTTTGCACCTTCAAGACCACAGCTGAAAGGATGTGTTTTTTTTGTTTATGGCACCATGCTTGGTAAATTCCAAAAACCCCAGAGAGGTTGGCTGTTTCTGCAGCAAGTCTGGCATCAATCATATCGCGGTGTTCCCATGATGTTACCGTAAAAGGACCTCTCAACCAGCCATGACTCAATGGCTGGAGATGCCAGTTGTTTGCCTACATGGGGAGGTGTACCTAATAAAGTGCACGTTGCTCATAGCAACATTCACCATCAGGAGTATTTCAATGAGATGAGGTCTCAATGGCTTTCAACATTTGCTGGCAGACAGGTGTAAAGGACTAATGGTCTACGAATCATGATAACAAAATGTGCCAAGATTGACCTGCAGAGGCAATGTTGGTATTGATCCTTATATCGATCGTGCCCTTTGACACACAATCACATGAGTGTTAAATTACATGGTGTTAACCGGTGTAGCCAGATGGTGCATGGTATAACCTAGTGGTCAGTTGTCTTGAGTGAATTTGGTGCTATTGATCATTATTTAATCAGATTTGTATACGTGATGACATACAGGTATAAAGTATGAATGCCCACCGTGACCCTGTGTGGTATCCATATTCTGGTGGGGTTGTGGTTGGTTCCCAGGATTAGAGTCACATTTCCAAGAGGACTGGTGTTGGACAAAGGTTGGACAAGAACTGAAGATGTTGTCTGACAGTGATCTTGTTGGGAAGTATTATGTTTGGTGGACCATTAGTGCTCTACACCGGTCTGTCATCAGGACTGTAGTTATGACTGATGAGGCCTATATTGATCATAATATAAAGGATACTCAAGTACCTGAGGTGGCATAGAGCTGTAAGCTTTTTCATGTGAAGGTCAAGGTTTATAAATGACTAATTGACTTACACGCATTTCTAACTAAAACCTTGTAGCCTCCATGAACGAACTCTGAATTTATAAAAGAAAAGCTTAATCCACTCATTTTTTAAAATCAGGCTTAACAAAGCCAGTAATTGAAAATGATCTTACTGTTGAGTTGAGGAAGAAATCCACTTCGGCTAGGTTTCTACGAGTTAGGGTGCAGATTAGGTTACGGGTGAGGTACCAGCCGGCATTCAATGCCTCAGTCTGGACACATAATTCGGATCCCTGCCAGATACAGAATAGTGTGCGGACAGCTTTTCTATTTATAGTGTTTACTATGATAATAAGATTGGATTTCTTCACTTGACCTTAACAGTGTCAATGCAGCCTAATGGTAGGACAGGGAAAAAAACCTCTCCCTGCAGTTTTGCCCTGAACCTGAAGAGGGCAGTGGGGGGACAGGCTGCTACGCATCTCCAGGGGGCTTCAAAGGAAATAACTTTAATTGTATGAGCTCTGCTGGAGGTTATAATTAAGTGTGTGTGCATATGTGTGTGAGTGCATGCACTAAAAGATAATGAAGAGGGAAGGGAGAGACAAAATAAATACTGTATGTTAAAAAACAAAGTGGTACGCAAACTTGCCAGTTATTGATATTGTTAACGGGTCTTGTAACCAACATGCTAGAGATATCTTTTAACAACAAGGACCAGGAGTCGCTAATTGAGTTTCATAGCAGCAGGGGGAGATTTTACCCTGCTGGTTTTCAACAGCCGGTTAGTGGAAATAATTGACTTTTCCACATTTATTAGCATAGCCATGCGCCAATCCTTTGTTAAAAGAAACCCTCATCACTTCCTACTGCCACTGCAGGAAGGTTTTGAGTCGATGGGATAGCCATGACTCATTTCTATAGGGCTTTGATTGAGAGTGCAGTCAACTTTGCACATAAGAAGGAACAGTCACTAATAGCTGCACGCACCATTTCCATAATCGTAGGGTACGTTGTTCTCCCCTGAATATATGGTCTCTGGATGCAACGCTGAAGAAAAGTGTGCTGAGACTCCAGAAACCCTGCCATGTTTCACTTTCCACCTTATTCCACTGTAGTTAATTGTATGAGCTCTGCTGGAGGTTATAATTAAGTGTGTGTGTGTGTAATTACCTTTGTATTATAGAGTGTTCTGGCACTTTTCTAAAGGGCGAGAGTGAAATGCAATAAATTGGACTTGGGTGGGGGAAAAAATGGACAAAAAGATGCAGAATTATCCTTCTTGCCATTTCATTCTGGACTCCTAGACGTATACGTATATCGCACGGCATAGTCTGCTGTTTCCATGCTTTTAGCTCAAGGTGTACTGAGGCAGATTTAGATCAACTCTGCTGACATGACAAAGAAGTATTACATCTTCAGTCTCTGAACCATTATCATAGGAAGGTGGTTCCTCTCACCTCTCACAGACCCATGATCCCAAAATCCAAAGATTAAATTGGTGTCTGAGATTGTTGAATGAAAAGAACATGCACAGGAGACCCAATACCTGGAAGGCTCACCAAGGGCAAATTAATAGTATGATATTGGACTGTTCATATAGTATATTGGGTCTGGGATTTAGAGAAATCTCTCTGGATATTAGGCTGCCTCACAGCACCCTAAGGCTCATAGTAGAAGGTATGATATGCACCAGACTGTATTACAGGTACATTATTATTGGTACGGGGTGACACTACATTAGTACCGCACTAATCCAAACCACCCGGAAAATATAGCCGTTTTTGAGATTTGGGACATAGAATAGAATCTTCATTGCCTCATGACCAATGATGGGATGGAAGGCAATAGCTCTGATACATACATAGATAGACACAATAGACACATAACAATCAGTAGACACCAAACAACCGTTGCAAACAGTACAATTGATAGTCTCTCCCTAAACCCGCCCACTTACTGCAATCAGTACTGCATGCTGTAGCAGCAGTAGTAGCATAGTACTGGTGATAGCAGTAGTATAGGTATACTTACTGGAAGCAGTCTCTCTGAGCAGAGACATTCTTCAGGTACTGCCTCAGAGCCTCACAAAAGTCTCCAAGCTTCTTCTGGGAAACCACCATCTCTTGACGAATCAGTAACAAGGACTGGGGGGAGAGAGAGAGAGAGAGAGAGAGATTGTTATATGAGCCTGTTTTTAACACATGCTATCTCCCACAAACTTCTCCTCCATGAACAATCAAACCATGTAGGTGGTTTTTGAAAGGCTGGAGCAACGTTAGCATCAGAAACAAGAATGGGGCTCTATGAAATGAATGCACGTTAACTTCAGCTCCCTACAGGGGGGCATCTCTCCCTCCGGCGGCCATAGTGGAGGTCCTCAGCTGTTGGGCTGCAGTGGCTGAGAACAGTTTCTAAACATACGACTTCACCAGGACTGAAGAGACACGGTTCAGTTGATTTTTACTGGGATTGGATCATTTCGCCACTGAAAAATATGATCCATTTTATGTTTTGATAACAGCTTGCTAGCTAGCTAATGACAGCATCTGGTTAGCTAACCATCACTCCTTGTTGTAAACACATCCGAGTTGCACACTAGCTAATGTACCTTGTAGCAACCAGTGTGAGTAGTGGCTAGTAGTCACATGTTCACATTAACATTGGTTGCTTTGCTAAATTATCCTGCTGGCTGGCTAGCTAACGGACCTCCGTGATGATGCCAGACGTGGTTGCCAGGAGATTTATGGCATCATTGCAAAGCCACAATGTTGCTGCAGCTTAATCTAAAGTGGTTTGTTATTCTCCCACTACAGCTGGGAGGTATTTCTCCAAGGCCCAATCACATGGGGGCCACCACTACCTAATGCCCTCCCACAATCCCCATCTCCTGCAAGCCAGGGCAAGATGTTCATGATCACCAATAGAAATGCAATCTACCTGTGTGTGCACGAGAGAGAGAGAGAGAAATCTCCCGTTGCAACATATTTTCCATCTTAACTCTGTAGTATAGCTCCCCTTCCATAGTCCAATAGTTCGGTATGTGGCAGAGGCTTTTTAGTGTGTGAACGTGCCTGCAAAAGTGTGACTATGGGTGAGAGGAAAAGGGGTGCACAGTGGGAGAGCCTAGAGCGAGACTGGTTTCTATCGTCTGTATAAACCTCGTTCATCACAAGGAGAACCAAAGTACCGTCGCTGCAATCGGCTGCATCACGTGAGATTAGCACGTTGGCGGCTACCTTCAGCTCTCTGTGTGTCGCCTTTGGCTCACTACAGTACAATTAAAAATTCATCCACTATGACCCAGATAACTGCAGCTGGCTCTCCCAGAGACTCGTTCACACACATACACATGTAAATACGGTGGCACATACACTCCTCTGTTACTCCTCTTCTCCTGCCTCCACCTCACCTCCACTCCTTCCCTGTCTTTTCTCCCCCTTTCTTCTCTCTCTCTCTTCCTCCAATCTTTGATCCTTTCTCCCACTCTTCTCCTCTTCCCTCCTTCTCTCCCTGCTGCTTTCCCTCTCCCGTCATTACCGGGAGAAGTTGAGCATCCCTGCACGCCTGTGTCTCTTCCAGAATACAAATACTATTTATCTTAATGGAGATCACCGCCGTTTTGGTGTTCTCGTGTTTCAAGATATATTGGAAAGCGGATCGTGTCCATAACCCCTGCAGGCTGTGGTTTAGTGTCAGGCTTTGCCTTCTTGCCACTTTCTGAATTCATTATTATTTTTTTAATCTTTCACTTTTTCTTTCTATAATGAGCGATATGTATAAATATTATCAATTAGAGGGAGAGAGATCTATGTGTATCCATCCTTAGATACAGGGCTCACAGCTTGTACGGTGCATGCACTGCATTTTAAAGCACATAGCACAAATCTGTGTATACCAGCATGTGTGTGTATGTGTGTGTATGAGACAAAAGACACATTAGGACCAACGCTGTGACACAACCTGGCGATTATGACCGCCCCGCTGCACTCTAACTTAGGTGTAAACACAGACACACTCACACCCACACAGCGCCCTCACCCCACACACGTAGAAAACACGGACATCCTACCAACTCAATTAGGAACACTCCATTCCCCAGCAGCCTCAGTAAATCTAATCACTACCACTCCATTAGCCCTCCCGCCTCCCTGACCAAATCACTGCTATTACATCTGCTCCCTCTGACACGGTGGTCCTGCAGAGGTGATAAATCAAGAGCTTCTCCCACTCTGGCTACACTCTCGCCGTCCTGCCTATGACTGTGTTTAAGGTCAGGGTGGAAGCATCATCCGTGACCATAATGGCACTACATTATGGATGCATTACGACCTCTCCTGACACGAACGCTCTGTTTTCAAGGCCTTGTTTACTACTTTGTTTCAGCAAACGGCAGCCATTTTTCTTTCTGCCATTACCAGCAGATAGGTATTCCGTATATATCTGATAAACTGAGCATGATAGGATCTTTCAAAACAAAATTGGTTTGGCCTTTTTTAGGTTTTGTACCAAGTTGTTATCTCCTTAGCGTGTGTCTATGGGGCTGTGTTTCAAACTGAGCCTTTGATTACGGTCAGGTAGATGGTTACGGTGCTCTGCCTCTGGCATTAAAATATGTTAAAAGACATTGTTCCACAGCTGCTGCAATAAAAATCAGTTTAAAAGGAAGTTTCGGGACACATTTTCTGTCTGCAGGCGAGTGAGTCTGACGTGAGCCAACCTGCTGCAATTATATTTTTCCACATCTATCTCCCATTGTACTTTAAGGCTTGTACATTGTCTTTGAGTTTAAGATTGTGCTGTTCTTTTTTTTTATCACTGTAGTATGACAAGACGTTCCCAATGATTTCTCTCACAGGGGGAGCAACAGCACAAGAGTAGCGCACCTTGCAAAAAAAGGAAAAGGCGGGACTGAGCTTTGATGGCTACATCTGTGTGCCCGCCTCAGCAATACCTTCATATTGCACTACACATTCTACTCACCCTGTGTAGGTCAGTCCAGCATGGCACTATTTCAATCAGGGCCATCCATACCAAAACTGTATTCACTCATAGTTTGGTAGACAGGGTTTTCATGCTTAAATAACACATAAAAAAGGATGAGTTCGATCAGATACTGATGCAACCTTTGACCTTTGACAGCGGTCCTTGGCTCATTACTTTATATCGTGTAGGAACTGCCTTGAGTTGACTATCAGCTATATATGATATAATGGATTTGCTCTGCCAGCATCTATTTATTGTGTGCATGTGTGTGTCGTGTCAGCAAGAACATCTATAATAGAGTATTTCTCAATGGGTACGCCTTGAATGCCTGGAACTTATTGGATGCTGTGTATGTGTGTGTGTTCGTCACAGGAGGTTCTTTACTCCATTTGTGACTAACACGGTGTCATAAGGGCACGTGGAGCCTTGCTGGGCTTGTATAAATATCATTCATTTCTGTCTCTCTTCCCGTTCTATCTTTTCTCCGTCTGCCGCCCATTTTCTGTCTTCTAATTTCTCTCTCTCTCTCTATTTTTATTTCCAAAGATTATTTTTGGCCTTTTTGCCTGAGTCACCAGGACACCCCTAATCTTTTTTCTGTTAAAAAGGATGTGTCACTGTGTGCTACTTTCAACACAACATGCAATATGTTAAAGGAATACAACATGTTTTTGGGAGGTCGGTTCGTTTGTCAACGTGCCTGTTAATTGATGAGAACATGGACACCAAAATCATCCATTGTCCCCGGTCACTCAGGTGCTCCATGCTAACATGTTAGCGTACGCTAAGTTGAGTGATAGTAGCTGATAAGCATTATCTCAAAAGTGCTCTTAAGCTACAGGTTGCTAATCACAGGGACTACTTTCCTTGTTTTAGAAACAAGGAAAGTATCACCACTTTCCTTGTTATAGAAAGTGATGGTGGCAGTTGATGGGAGACTGTGCGCAGCTAAAAAATCACTGCACACTGTTCACTGTTCCTGAAATAGTTCCACAAATGGATATAGCTGGCTACATCAGCTACATTTAAATAATGAAATTTAATTTTTAAAATGAATGAATCTACAGACCATTTCATAAAAACCACTAACTTTTTATTAATAAATAAAAGTCTCCTATTACCGCTCAATGACTCCCTAGTTTCCCCATTTCACCTGGGGGCGGTGCCTTACGTCTTTATCCATGTGCATAATCCATGTCTGGTGCGCATTGTCGCACTCCAGCTCAAACCTACTAGCAGACTCCAATTAATATCAGAAGGTTACAATTATTGTTTCTGATTACTGTTGTATGCCTATCACTATCACTGCAAATTGCCTGGTAGTGCGTGGTAGTGCCTGTTACGAATCTTTAGAAGCCACATTTTGATTTGGCATAAATCCAATAAACCCAGCAGCTCTTATTTTGAAAAAAACAAAACAAAACAGAACTTTTAGAAGTGACTCGCACTGCCTGCCACTGCACCCCGTGGTGTATTTTGGTGGGAGAAGATTGTGGAAATAAACCAATACTTGAAGTGCTGCGGTAGATTATATGTACGCCAAATTGAAGAGTGTCTCGTAAAGATTCAGAAAAGGTCCGTATTTTATGTAGCGTGCACCATTGCCAATATGCAAGGTACAAAACTGGCAGATTTTCGAATGGAGTTTACCATGCTGTTCACTCCATGTGAGAGAGAACAGAACATATTGCGGCTCAGTCGAGTATGTGTGTGGCAGCAGGGAAACAGCGCTTCATGCTCACAAATAGATCAAGATTTGATTTTTGTTATACACTTAAAACTTGAAAGGAACCCCTATCCTGTTATATCAAACCAAGATCTTCCAAATCCCAATTCCAGTCATGTGGATTATGCAATCGCTTGTAATGCACGAGTCCTGCAGGGCATCAAGTTCTCAGAAGCGCTCACTTTGAATGCACCAGCGCGTTTGACAAAAACACACCCCCTTTGACATGATCTGGGGAAAATGGCATCAAACAGGACGTCCCAGCGCTTGATATAGTCTATGCTTAATTGTTAGCATGGAGCACCGAGTCGAATGATCTACCAGGGACACATGCATGTCTCTCTCATCCCATCTCTCCCACTCTAGTGCTGCATAGACAACTAGATAAAATATGCAGAGATCATCACCATCAATCATGTGTGTGTGTGTGGATTGTGTGAGTATTATGTGAGTGTGCTCAATATGCTGCAGTGTGGGATGTTATTCCACTGGGTATGAAAATGGGAGTAGAACAAAGATGTGTGTTGGGGGTGGAGGGGTCACATCAGTCTACTGTTACCATGGGAACTGGGAAATACCAGTTACCCTACTTCGGGTCTTCATCTCACACTTCCTCTCTTTCTCAGCCCCTCAGCCATCCACATCTCCCCCATAATATCTCTCTTCCTCAATCCTCCCTTCCCCACTTCTCCACATTGCCCCACTTCTTTTTCTTGAAGTCCTCTGTCCCTGCTGCCACCTCCCTCCATCCCTCTGCTTTCTCTTCATCCTCCTCAAATTTCCCTCTCTCTAAAAACTCCTCCGGCCCCTCTCTCCTGCTCAGCCTTCCCTTTTTTCCATCATTCCTGCCCTCCCTTCACTCTCCCTCTCGCTTTCCTTCTGAGGAATCCCTCATCAGTTCAGGGAGTGATTTGCAAACGCTTTGGGCTACAATGACAGATGAATTACTGTACGGCTTAGAGTTTATAGTGGGAGTAGAAGAATAATAAATAATAAATATCTTACAATCCTACGGGCCAGCAGGGGTTCAGCTCTAGTCTAGTCTAGTGAGCACAAATTAAATAGCTAACTGGTTTCAGGCTATTTCACTTGATTCACCTGACTTACAGTAGTAATTATTTCACAAGAAATAACACCCATAATATGTTCTCACTAATCTTGTATCCTCCATGTTAAATGTTTCATCAATGGTAGATCTCCCGATGTCTATTGACTCAAACTGTTTTGTTTTCTGTGGATACCACTGACTGGTGGCAGGTGTCTGCTAATTGGATTCCTAATAAGGAACAAGGAATAAAGACTTCAGATGCCACAGATGTCTTGACAATGATAATGCCACCTGGAATATCCCATGGGAAAACTTGTTTTTTATTGCAGGCACCCTCACTCCATCTTTCTGTTTTTAGCTCACAAGAACGGTACTAACACATTCTCTCTGTAGCCACCTATCTCTCGCTCTATCTCACACACACACACACTCCTGATATCTTACATAGTGCAGTGAGAGCTCTCCTGATGCAACATGGTTGTACATTTATTCATCAAGAGTATCGCTATTCTCTCTGTGAGTCTCTCTCTCTCTCTCTCTCTCTCTCTCTCTAACCATTTCATCCTAACAGCTTATATGAAGGCAGTATGAGATATAAACTGTCCTGTAGGCAGTGATGTAGCTGTAAAAATAAAGGAGGGTAAACTATGACTTCCAGTCTGTGATCATCATAGGGCAAACAACGATTATAAACTAACATTAATTCTATTTTCAGAAAACCAATATGCTTATGCCCTCCAAGAAAAGGACTATCCTGATAAACTTACATCAATTTGATTAATGTTAGATTAAAGCTGGATAAACTCTATTCTGCAAATAGAAAGCTGGGTAAAGTGAGTTAACCCTCCACTCCATCCCTGACTGTAGGCTGAAATCAATCTCCCTCTTTTTTGTCCTGGGTTATTAACAGACACTATAGAGTAGTGCAGGAATGAGTCCTAAAACCAGGAAATGAGTTCGCATTTTTGGACTTCCGGTTCCCTCGTCTCGAAGTCAATGGGTTTTTTGAATGGGTTTTTGGTTCGATGCCTGAAATAAGGTCTGTGGTTAAGAGGTTTTGACGTTTTGTTCTAAGAGATAAAATACGTCAGTAAATACCCCACTCCTGAATTTTGAAGCTTTTACGTGTCTTAAAAAAGGTGTTAGCTAACAAGTGGCTAAATGAGACTACAGAGGTTGTCAGGGATATTGAACGCATCACACCGAACATGGAAACTCATCTACTCACTAGTCCGCCTTTACAGCCTCTAGTTGTGTTTGTACTCGCGCTCTTCCAAACTATTGTAACTCAAACTTTCCAACTTGTAGGTTTATCCATTTATAGTATTTTTAGTGGTGGTGACGTTGAAGTCATGCGACCGTGGTGTAGTTTGTTTATAGCCTAACGTTAGCTTTTTACTTCTGGCAATTGCATTTATGCTTCAAAAATCATAAAAGTGGTGTTCATTTGTGCAGATTATCTTGCTGAACAAAACGTGTAAGTATCATCAACTTTTATTTGCCACAGAGCTGATTTTCTGCAATAATCCAAAATCCAATGGAAAAATCCCATTGGCTTCTTGTGGAGGGAACCAGGGCGAGCCTAACTTCCGGGTTGGCCTACAAAAATACATTATCCTTGCACCACTCTATTACCCCCTAAAACTGCCACAGGGTCAATTTGAACAGTAAAATCTGAAATATTACAGCAGCAGCATTGGTTTCAACAGACTTTGAGAATCAACATCTATCATGTGTAAAAGTAAAAACTTGACTCGACAGTAACTCAGTGCCCAGGAGGGACACAGTGTAATGCTGTAAAAGTCTGAACAGGTATGACTTATCTAAGACTGTTTTTTTCCGGGTGTAGACAAGTTGAAAGGAAATTACATTTGAAATGATTCACACAGTACTTATTACATCTGATTAATGTTAAATAAACAGTACATTTGGCCTGTTGGCAGTTTCTCTTGTGCTCATGTCTGTTTCACTACCACCCCGATGTCTTCTGCTTCCACTGAACTGTCTCTCACTATTATTTTCTCTCTCTCTCTCTCTCTCTCTCTCTCTGACCGAACCACTTACTCTCTCGATCTATATATCTGTCCTGCTGTCCCGCTCTCTCTCTCTCTCTCTATTGTCTGCAGTACAGTAGTTATATTGACAGTTTGATTCAGGTTCATCGAGCCCCGAATATGTGAAATACTGCCGTGTGTGGCCTCCGAGAGACGATTAAAATCGCCGGGAGTCACTGCGCCAGAACAGAACTGCTGACGCTGTAGTGGTGTGTGTGGGTGTGTGTAAAAATGTGGATTTCAGGGCTTTGATCCTGTGCATCTTGTGTTTTGTTGTTTGCATTTGTTCCCCCAGACCTTCTGTTCCGTTTACCAAAATGTCTTTGCGGTGCAATGGGGAGCTTATACTGTTTTCCTTTACTGCTTGGTTTACCCTGTTGTGATGTTTGTTAATAATTAAATACGGATCATAAAGTAAAGTTGCTATTGTTGCTGAGAGGGAACAAAAATAACTTAACAGGGCCATACGATGCGGTTAAGCACTTGGTTGGGTGAAAAAGCCCCCCAACAAAATGGTCCATGCAGTCAATTAAAGAGAGAACAGAGAGGATGGCATGTGTTCATAAGGCTGAGTCAAAATATACAGAGTTGAGGGAGAGAGTGAGAGACATACACACACACACACACAGCAAGCTGTCGTTTTTGAAGCATAAACGGACTAAATTGTACTGGCGCAGAGAGGGGGAGGGGGGTGAGAAAGAGGGGAGAGAGAGAGAGTGAGGGAACGGCAGTGTGGGTTGTAGCTGATTAATGGGGATAGGAGCGGTTATTGAATTTACGGAGGAAATCTCCAGCCACAAAGCAGCCGCCCGGGAATTGGGGCGTTCGGGGAGCAAGCGGCACCATTCATACACTGCAGTGATCCAGTCAAGTCACATCTGCCTCTCGTGTGGACCCGTCACGCAGGATTCATATGAGTCTTATATGGCCCAGTCAAATATGGCTCTTTAAAATGGCCCCTTAATGGACAATTTTCACACAAATAATAGTGTCAGTAGCATATGGACCATTAACATAGTGATAATGTTTACTTATCACAGCTACTGAATGCTGATTTCCTCTAATAACTTGTCTGAACCATTCACGTATGATTCCTATAAAGGTGCTATGTGTAGCATTTTGTTGACATTTTATTTTGAAACATTAGTATAATTTCTGTAGACAAATGTGACCATCACAAGAAGACTCTCCTCTACACTGTATTTATAAAAGTGATTAGCAGTGACTTCAAGTACTAAGACAGATCTATTGCTAACGTTACTGTAAGCAGTTGCTGTCTTCAACACAACATTCCTCTCGGTTGGGTGATGTAACTGAACTAGTCTGTAGTCGCTTCACTAGTCTCAGTACAGAACAGCCCATGCTTGTTCGTTTGGGGTGTGGGAGCTGGGATGTCATAGTAGTGGGAACCAAGTTGCTACGCGATCACTGGGAAATGCAGTGCAAAACCCCAAAGCAATGATCGCTCTTCACCAAAGGTGGCGCCAAAGTCAAGATAAACAAGAATCCTGTAGATTATCACAGTGGTCTGCAACCGGGGGTCCGTGACCTGGTGCTGCAGGGGTCCACCAATTTTTTTTTTATGTCAAAATTATTTTTGTGAAAAATTAAAAAATGTATTTTAGACAAACATTGAGTAAACTCCAAACACTAATAGACAATAATAAGCTACTTTTGACAAAAAATATTTACAAAATGAATGATTCCCATGCAACCACGGTGCGTGATGCAGAGCCTAACATTATGTGACCAAACACAAAAAAATGCTTTTAAGACTAAGATGATTCAAGACTTTTTCATACTGTTCAAGGACCCGTGGACACCCTGTTTTTCTGTCGACAGAAGTTCTTACTATGACCCGAAGATAAATCTGACTGAGTAACCAAGCCAAGCACAGTTACTTGCAGTTTTGACACTCATTTGCTGTAAAGGAGGCCCTATTTCACACTAGATTTACACCTCCAATGAGTCAGCATAGGGGAGGGGGGGTACCTTTGGAGGGAGTTTTACTGTAGAGTGCGTGACCCGTTCATCCAGTAATATCCATATTTATAACCTGTTCATGTATTTTTCATAAGAGTCCTCACAGCCTCCCAGCTGTCCCCAGGTGAACCTCGCTTTCTCCCCTCACCTCCTGACCGTCTCTCTACATCTTCTCTAGAATCCACGTTACATATTTAAGACTATGAGCTATCTATCACACGGTATGCCTTCTCTTTCTCAAATGACATCTTACCGTTCTTGATCTCACCTCCATGCAACTTTCATATTTCTTTCTTAGCATCCACCCCCTCCTCTATTCTCCCTCCTCTTTCTTCCTTTCTTTCTCTCTATCGAAGCTCTTTACCTCATCTCTAGATTTCTAATCTTTCATTAGTTTTTATTTGTTAATTGTATGTTGCAGTTGCAGTGATAAAACAAGTGAAGAGATAAACACAGCGATGAAAAAAGGAGGAAAAAAATGACATTTGTTCTGGTGGGATAAACAAAATCCTCTCAAAAAAAGAAACATGCTTCTTTCTATAAGGCCCTCTCTCTTTCTCCTCGCCTCTTCTCGTTTCTATTATCTCTCTTATTACACAGTAATCTGTCCTCCTCTCCAGCACACCATACATTTTCTCTTTTCTATTCTTTTTTTTCTCAGTGATCTGTTTTCCCCCTGTACTCATAGCGTCCCTCCTCTTGTCCGATACGCTTCTGGGGATCAAAACTGATTGATCTGCTCACTTCAAATGATTGAAAGTTGCTATCAGCCAGCCAGGGAAACGTGCATGCTAATACATGCTATATGTATATGATATTATCATGCTCATCTGTGTGTTGATACAAAACACAGATGCAGAGAGGATGGATGATTGCCTTGAGGGGAGGAGATGAGGAGTAATTGGATTGGGATCTTCCTTCTGGTGGGCAACGGAAGGTCAGCGAGGACGGATGGAGCGGGGTGTGGGAGGAAGCGTGAAAATCACACGAAGGTGAAGAGGACCACGGCCTTACTGAGAGGAATCGAGGCTCGGGGGCAGGAGCGACGGGGTAACGGGAACAAAAGGTGAAAGAGGTGATAGCATGCAAGGTTGTAGGATGGTGGATGGTCGAGGATACATCAGTAAATCCGTTAACCTCCAGTCATAGCTGCTTGGCGTACTTGTTTCACTCACTTGCTTCCATGTGCATTCAGATTACAGTAATTCAACCCTATTTAAAAAAAAAAAAAAAAAAGTGCTCTGTCTCAGACTCATCAGGGTATTTGGAGTGGCAGGGTGTGGCCTATTGGTAAGAGAGACCATCCTGCAGAGGACCCAGAGAAGCTGTGAACTCAACTCTACTCTACTGAGTTTCTTGGGCAGAGAGGTGTGGAAGTGAGATAGTTGTTTTTCTCTACTGCTCAACATCCTGCTGTATTGCCATGGGAACAGAAGCAGAGGTGTTCTCCCCCGTACAGATATGATTACCTTCAAGAAAAAAAGCCACCCGTGAAGACTGTTACACTGTTATATGTCATCAATCTGTGATGTTCAATGCGTTCCAGGAGTTCTTTTGAAGTTGAACCAAAGTTACTTCTACTTAGCATTTGATTTCCTACATTTCCCAGAATGCCTTTCAACTTGTTGTATTCAATCAAAAATGGGCGTATGGTTCATATAAACATAGTGATGGCAGCTGGGCCCCTTACTAAAAACGCAACATGCCTTGTAGCGTTGCATTCTGGTCTATTAAGGCTACTGTCGGTGAAGAAATCAGTATCTCTTCCTTCCTCTGTTCTTCTGATTCTGAGGGGCACCATAGATGTTAAACTATCAAACTCCATTGTAGCCGCGTTAGAAATATCGCAACGTGATGTGACATCATCTACGTTTGGCCAATTATCCACAGGAATAACAAAACTACAGAAATGGAAGATGCAGCACCAACAGCTGATTGCTTACAGTGTTTTAGGGTGGATCTTTACTTTAAGACCAGATTCCATTTCATCTCATTGTATTATTATTTTTCCATTTCCTACTTTAGCCTTTCCCTTGTTTTTTTTTTGTTTTTTTTTTACTTATGCCTTGTTAAGTGTGTTGTGACTTAGTTCAAAATGCAATTTAAAAGCAAATTACAACTTGAAAACTCTCCCTCCCAGTGCATGCGAGTGCTCTCTTGTAACAACCTTGTTCTAAAACCACTACCATGGCAACTGGACAATTTGCATCTCCACAGCGCTCAGTGCTTGCTTGCACCTTATTGGGAGTCGTAAGTGGCGTGGGCTACTGCCGGCGAAAGTGCAATAGGCTATCATGACTCCGGTCTCCAGGCTGCTCCATGCATCTCCCCCTGCTCATCTCTTGGCACACAGAAGATTTGATTTTGAATCATTTGTGGCATAGATCTGATCTTCTGGTCTCTGTTTATGTATGGAGAAACCACAAGGTAGAGAGCCACCATACCTTTAGACAGCCTGGTAAAACCAATCCTTGCCTGTAGCTGGGTAAACGTACTGTAGAGCTGTACTGAACTATGTCAAGCACCTACCACAGACGTAGACACCTCCCCTGTTCTGTTTACTCCGGTAGCTACAAACAGGCCGCCCTGCCACAACAACTCTAAGCTGATGTCTATTCCTGCACAAGGCTGATTTTCATCCTATGTGCATACAGCATGAATAAAATAAATGGGAATTTTTCCGCGATTCAGCTTGTGTATGATTGTGGAACTCTGCAGGAGACAGCATTTGACTCTATTCATTTCTACCTCTCCCCTGTGCCTTTGTGCGCCCTTACCTCCCCCTCAGTGCAGGTATACATGTGCTGTGTGAGATGGCGGTCTTGGGTGAAATTATATCTGAAAGTGGTGTCAAATATTTGCACCGCTGTACTCAAGATTTCCCTTTTCTGAATTTATGAATCTCAAAAAAGGCGTGCAGCCCGGCGCTCCTGTCTTTTCATATCTGAGGGTATCATCGATCATTATCACAGAGGCACCCTGTGTATATTGTATGTTTCTAGGACAGCAGATATGCCTGTTATTTTCTCTGTGTGCCGTAAGATAGCATCTGACTCTATTAATCTTCGATGTCTATAAATTATTCAGGTGTAGCCAGCATAAACATAAACAAGCACATTTCCTTGGAAACGATCCAAAAGATCGGCGCCCGTGGGACTAGCACTAGGAACCTGAATTATTTTTGGAGCGAGCCGGCACGCCCATCCTGTGGATGCGCCGTCCCGCCGTTAACTACCTTAGCGGGTCGTGCCTCAACCTTGTACCGCTCTGTGCTGTGTTGCGGATGGCGGCTGTTGGGCTTTCGCGAGCGAGC
>CABFOQ010052568.1:0-15143 GCA_900660455.1 Gephyroberyx darwinii
CTTCCCTCTGTCAAAGTCATTGCTTGTCTCCTGCTTACTCCCCACCCCCACTACCACCACCACCCAACATCTCATTGCCATCTCTCGCTCTCTCCACCCGGACTTGTCTCTTTCTCTCTTTGTATTCCTTTCTGTTTTTCAGTCTTATTTGGAAAGATTTGTTTTTCTCTCTCTCTGCTGTGTCTGCTCTTGGTCCTATCTACGTCGGCTCTTGTCTCTTCCTATTTTGATTAACATCCTCGGCTCGTCCACTTGCATGCATGCTTTAGTCCGTGTAAATTTTAATTTCCTCGGTCAGGAAAACCTTTGACTCCTCTCAAGTGTCGTTGTGCATTTTGTATCAGTTACGCAGGTTATTACTGACCTCTGCTATTACTAATCACTGTAGTTTCTCATATTAAAAGGTAACAGATTTGTCCATTAAATCAAGTCTATTTTTTCACACCTCTTATATTTCCCAACAGGCCCAAGATCCTGCCCTGGATGCAGGTTTAAAAAGGCAGGCTACTTCAAGCCCTTGAGAGTAACTATTAGGGACACACACAGCTCCCAATGGGCAAAGCTTACAGTGGCTGATCCAGGTCTATTTAATGAGAGATGCCGTCCAATCTTATCTGACAGTAATGTGTGATTAAGGCAGTGTAAAGTGAAGAGTAATATCTGGACCGCTGGGCTCTCTCCAGGGAGGCCTGCCTGCCCACACGGCTGTATCCCCCAGCCTACAGCACTCGATATTATTGATTACATGGCAATTGTGTCTGACTTGCCTTAACCTCAAAAGGCACCCTTCTCAGAGAGTGTTGGGCCTCAGCCGGCAGCCAAATCTGGATTATAACGGTAAATCAATGGCAGATTTCTGCCCGCCCTCTGTCCTCATGAGAAAGCCATCACTCATTAGCAGAGTGATCAGAGGCAGATTAGGAGACATTTGGCTTTGTCAGGGAGGAGGGATGGACAGTGCTGCTCTGATGAGCTGAGTAATGTCTTCCTCCCTGCCCTCCCGATCTCTTCATCTCCAACATGACACACACGACTCTCCGAAAGCCTTGCTCAGCAATCCTCGCTCACATGACAGGAGTGCAATGTAAACAGGATGGCATCTGGAATGCGCTGCGGGTAGTCGAGGAGAAGCGGCAAACTGGCACGACACGTTAACGTAATAATACATGAAATTGCTGCTGTTGTAGTATTCTACATTGCTAGCCAATCAGTGGTGCTTCTTCATCTTTCATACAAAGCCTTTCTACATCCAGTTAAAATCACTAATTCAGTCAAACGTTAATGAGTCAATAAACATGACATGAGCAGCTTCCATTTCAGCAGAACTGAAGCAGTGTAGTTGACTGAGGCCTCCTCTCAATAAAAGATCACTAACTGACTCCCCGCCAGGCGAACAGAAGATAGGGGGCTATAGGACATATGCCAAGACAAATTCTGTTCTTCCACTGGCGCCTCTGCCTGCAAGCCACTTTGATCCTGTGTGGACACACAGAGAAGCACCACAAAACACTGTGGGAGGACTGGAGGGTAGGGTGAGGGCGAGAGGGAGAGGGCAGCTTACACAGCACCTGGGGAGACGGTAATTATCAAGAACAGGATGGGAGCGCTGCGAGGCGCCGCATTCCCAGTGCCCTGTCACAAACGCTCCAGTGAGCACACTATACCTTCCCACTCAGCCAGACACACACATACACACTCCGTCCTCCAGGGGGGGAGGGGGTTTCAGGGTAGCTTCAGCTGCAATAAATAGTGGAAGAGAAGCTTCCCCGTGTGCCACACATCGAGACACAGCTGGGTGAGACAGTCGACAGCATTTGTCAAGGAAGTGCTAGTGAGCTGTGTCTGTAATCGGAACAATAGAAAGAGACTGATGGTGCAGCGGTGGAGGCGAAAGGCTGAGTCTCTATGGGGTGTTCCTGCAGAAACACCAGCTACTGTACTGCGAGTACTTTAACATGACGGGTTTATGTCCGTGTACATGGTGGTAAAAGACAGATGCCATAGATTAGGCCAGTTAATTCCCATTCAGTGGGATAATGTGTTTTATCATAGATTTGCTATATGGCTGCATACTTTAAGACAGTGAGCGGCAGTATAAAAATAGTATTTGCCCACAAAAAAAAAGAAACCACCTGAAAAGATGATGGCTTCACAAAATGGTTTTCCAAAAAAGCACAGAGCAGTTGGAGAGCCAACTGTTCCACAAGATTAACCATACAAAAACAAGAAGTTGAGGGATACAAAGGCCTCTAGTGAGAAACCAACCTTCCCTGCTGCTGACACCTCTATTGTGCCTGAGTGCAAACTGACAATTTTTTCTCTCTGATTTTAGGCTTTTAGTGTTTATGTGGAGAAATTGCGGTGAGAAGATAATGACGCACTCGGTGACTTTTTCTCCCCCTCAACCCTCTACTGATAAAAAAAGACAGATCAATATGCTGTCAAGCCTCACAACAGCTTTTTGGCCAACCTTCTACTTTCATGCTACTGAATCACAATATTTTGGGATACATTCCTCCTTCGCAATCTAGAGAGCCTATAACAGCTATTAGGAAACACAGACATAATGTTAATCAATTCCTCCCCAAAGGATATTTTGAAAGCATGGCACCGGCAGGACATTCATCTCAATGAGTCTTTATCCCAGCTCTTATGGTCAGTGATTTTTCTTTCCTCTTCACTCAAACGTTATGCCAATTAACACATGTACAGCTTCCATAACGTGAACTGATCTGAGGTCCTTCTCCCCGTCGGTCTTAGACTGCTTGTTTCCTGGCCGAGCTTTCTTTTCACTTGGCCATTATCCGCTGCAATGAGCTTGGCGAAGCTGTCCCAGCGGAGGCCTGTGTGTATATCAGACAACATAAACACAGACAGCTGTGTCAGAGGGCACCCGATAGCCTGCGGAGACTCATTCATCTCCTTTGTCTCTCTCTTTGTTAGGGCCCAGTCATTCCACCCCTGCAACAGCCACTCTAGTCTGTTTCTATCCCAGTTGACAGATCAAAAACACACCATTTAGTAGCTCCTCTCCAGCGCGGATGACCTTTGCATCTCAAACACTTCACCTCTCTCCTCACTCAACCCCGCCTCCCGCCTCACTTCTCTCGCTCACCGTCTCTCCTCCCCTCCCCGTTTCTCTCCCCCTGCCATTTCAGCCGCCCCTCTCCAGGGCAGCATCCCATGCGTAAATACCAACAACAAGGATTTGTCACACAACAAAGCTGCCATTAAATTGCTGTTTTGTTTGTTTTACATGGCACGGTTATTTCCAGGGGAGACTAGGAGGCAACATGGTAACTGCTACCGGCTTAGATATATGAATCCCCAATGTTTCAATTGCGAGAATTAAAAAGGCCAGTTTGTTTCTTTCAGGAAATTAAAATTCCTTAATCGCGCTTTTTGGTCTTATTAGCTAGTAAAGGGACAAAACAAAAAGGTATTGGGGATGGCTGAAGTTAAAACCTCTCTCAAACCACATTGTCACTGATCTGATCTGAGTTTTCTCGCCACCATGCCCTTTCAGAAAGGCATGGCTTCCATCCATAAGGACGGAGGCATGCACGTATTGATGGTCCACCTGTAATACAACCGGCTGAGCAGAGTCATCTTCTGAGCACTCCTCTCCAAACTGTTTTCCTCTGTTCTGCCTGGCAGCTTTGCTTGATTTCATGACCACACACACAGCTGGACCAGGAGAGAGACAGAGGGAGGAAAGAGGAAGAGAAACAGAGGAAAAGTGGGAAGCGTACAACTAGCGTAACTGCTATCAAGAATATCATGGAGATCAAAAAACAGCAATCTGACATTAGAAAAGAATGGGTGTCCAAAGAACTGATATCCTGAAATTAAAAAAAAAAAAAAAAAAATCACATTCCTGAGTTGTGGTAGTTTCTTCAAAGCAGGTTTGTAAACAGTTTAGATGCTTTCGAGTCTGCCCATCAATCCCAAGCCTTTCGAAATTGACCCACTTACTTTACAGATTCAACAGTTGGGCTGGGCTACAAAAAATATGACACCACTGTGGCGACAAAACGGGAAGCTTTATTTCAATAGCTACCACTTTGCCATATCCTCCGCTGCCTTCCCTTCCGTCCTCTTGCACGACTTTATACCAATTCTCTTATCCTCTCTTTTTCCTCATTCCTTGTTTTGCTCTCTCTCTCTCAGACCTCATAGGATAGTCTAGTAGAGTCACTGTATCTGTAATTCATTCCTCTATCCCTCATATTGGGTTTCATTTGAGCCTGTCAGTCAAGCTGTCTGTCAGATATGGAGCCTGCATTTCACTGTCTTTTTTTCCTCCCTCTCATATTCTGAATGGATTCAGTGAGAGTGACAGACACTCAGAAAGGGCAACTGTCAGAGGTGTGTTTTCCCCCACATAATGCATGAAAAACAGGAGCAAAAGGAGAGAAATGAAGAGTAGAGTAATGCTATGTCTATTTCAACTTCAGCACACATTAAAAAATCCGATTCCTTGAACTTGAGATGGTATATTATCGGTTATTTTATAGTTCTGCAGCATGCACTCTCCAGCTTTCAACACTGACCACAGTGGGGATGGTAGTGAACGTGCAGCACAGGACTACTGAGGCCAACAGTTCAATACATCGTTCAACACATTTATCCAACAACACCATTTCCTCAGAGATGGGACAAAGACCTCGGTCACCCCCTTTTGTAGCCGATGAATTTCACCAAGATAACCAAAGAAACAACCTGGCAAAACGTATTTATGTCATCCAGGGAACCCAAGTAGAATATGGCCAAAGGAAATTCATGTCCAGCTGGGTTCAGAATATGTCTAGAGCATGTTGTTGCATAATCTGATAAGTTGGACACCAGGATAACACTGAGATAGTAGATAGCACCTCCTTGTAGTCAGCTCAACTCAAGAGTCAGAACCAAATGGCAGTCCAGCTTAAATGGAAATACTACTGAAATTCAACTCTTATGTAAGTATGATCACTCCCTTATAAATAACAACTTACCCCACCATCCACTACTCTGTGATGTTTCACATTATAACTGCTGAACAGACAGTGAACACGGGAAAAAGTGGTACTGACAGTGACAGTGTCCCACAGCATTTCCTGGTTCAGGGCTGGCAGAACTAACTAAGCTTCAATTCCATGCAAAAGTTTCGATCGACATTAGTTAACATTACTTTCACCTGCAATCAATCAGCCGTGGTGCTGGGAATCCACCTACACTGCTAGTCCTAGGTCATACGAGTGACACGTGAATTCTTAAGCTGAGTGGTATTCCCCTTTAACCTGGCGCTGCGTCGCCGCTGCGTTCAGGTGACACATGAATAAATGAGTGCGCACCACAGCGCTTCCCAGCAGGCACCTCTGGAGTCACCGGGGCTACCTGAGATAACAGAGTACACCTGACACCTCGTTGCGAGCGTGCACAACACACGAGTTACTGCCTGCTTAATTAGTCTGACAAACGTAACCTGTGATGAAACAGCTGAAACTGAAACGTTAAAAAAAGAAATAGAAACAGAAATAGCCTCGGTTACTATTATATTTCGCCTGAATAAAACTCACTAGTCTTCCCGTTGAAATGTTCGCTCATCAAAATATTATCCAGGCTATGAAAAAATACAAGTTCTTAAAACTCTGCTTTCTTGCAAACATCCTAATGAGTTGAAAACAAAGTGGCACTTCATAAGCATGCCCTAAAGGAAACCAGTCTGTTACCGCGCGTAAAAGTGACGAACTACGCACAGTTACAGAGGGTATTATATTCAACTCCCAAAATAATGGAGAAACACAAGCCTCTGTGTGAAAACATCATCTCTGTCGGAATGATCTCCCTAACGCTGCTTCGATTCCATCGACTCATTTCAAGGTAAATGTGTCATTATATTGTCTTACCTGCCTCGTCCGTGTCCGTCGGTGGCTGAGCGCCTTTAGATTCGATTGACTGTCCTGCTGTGATGCGTTACCAAGTGTCTGCTACTCTCTCTCTCTCTCTCCCTCTCTCGCTCCCTCTCTCTCCACTTGCTTTTACTCTATCTCCACCACCAACGCCCTGGCCATTATAATTTGCACTTGGCAGTGTTCAGAACTTAGGCGCGCTCTGTTCCAGTAAGCGCATCCAAAACCTACACTAGTTTTAGAGCTCCTGCACAATGTCCAGTATTATTCCCCCACTCCTCCTCAGCTGGGCTTTACGTTACTGCAGTTCCTCCACTCAGGTGCAGCCCCTTTCCTAGATATTTAACATAGCCTTCTGTGCAAATGTTGTGACAGGCCAGTTCTATTTTTTCTATTTTTCTTTTTTTTGCACCAAATGTTTTCTTTTTTAAAATGGACACTGTCTATGCATGCCATTTTAAACCGTTTTCCATAGCATTTGATGAGGATGATTTCATTATGTCCTTTTATACCAGATAGTAAACAACATGGTTTGGTCCTGGTGAGTTTATGTCAGAAATCTAAACAGAATAAGCCTAGATCTGTTCACTGTTCATCATTTCCAAGCCTCATATAAGATGGTTGTTCTTCCATGTGTTTACAGTGAGATTACAAAGATCTATTTATGAGCCTCTTGAATAATCTTATGAGCTAATATTTTACGTGGATTAATTTTCAAGTCCATCATCCACAGAGGTCACATCTCTGAAGATTATTTGCCAGTGTAATAGCCCCATCTAGTGTAATAAATAAGGACCATAAACATAAACCATATCAATTCTAATCCATAACACAATTGTAGCTAATTTGGCTACAGTACCCAACCTGTTGAAATTATGAAAAAAAAATGTAGGCAGGACTTTTTTTTAGAATACAACACAATACTCAAAAACATCAAGGGAGAGAGTGCATCGTGTGATTTTAGTACACTGTACTGATTCGCATCAGATCTGAAAAAAGATGAAAAGGGAAAAAAAGCCACAAGATTAATAGAAATTCTCAGAGTTCTCAAATTTTCTGTCCGAGCTCAAGACATTACTAAGACTGGGCTCACTGGCCAGTTGTCACAGTGCATGCAATACTATAATGTTGATCAAATGCAGATCCTCTGAGACCCCTTAAGATGGCTAACACATGGGCTGCTCTGCTGTGTGACTCATTTGGCGGTCCTTCAGAGCCCCCTTTTGGCCCAAGCCCTTACTACAGCCCTAATAAGCAGTCAGGGTTTTTCTCTGATGTTTAGTTGTGTTTTATATTTTGATGGCCTTCGGGTAAGATATGGCTTTGTCACATATGTGGTGCAGCCATGTGACCTTTCTACTGAACAACAAAAATCATATGGTATGCTGACGGTATGCTGATGTAATCTATGTCAGAGTTGGGTGAGAACACATTTTGGCTCTTTTGTTATGGTTCTTCAAGTTTATCTGAGGTCTTTTGGACCGACCTGAGGGAGAAGCATCTGAAAAGCGAACAGTCAAACCGTGGCTTTCCTTCTTTTGCTTGAAATTTCTTCTCCAGAAACTTAGACAAGGATGTTCAAAGTAAGTGGTGGTACTGTATAGGACAGAGAAGCTGGCATGTTACTGGAGGGGGGAAAGTGAATAACAACCCCCCTGCTGTCGAGATGCACACAAACAAGGAACAACTGCTCAGTGGCCAACAGTAGAAAACTGTAGTTGTGCTGGGCAGCTCCTAGGTGTGTCTATGAATGTGATGCAAGACTTGGAAAAAGAGCATGTATGAAACCCTCCCTGGATAAATAAAGGTAAAAAACCCCCAAAAAAACACCTCTTAGTGTTTGAACACATTAGAAGCATTTTCCATCTTGTAGTGATCTAAACAGATGATGGATATTGGTGCACCCTCCATCTTAATGACGCTAGTTTATTATGTTGCTCTACGACACTGCTGCTGTTGATGCTGTCTTCTTTGGTTTTGCTTCTATCTGGAAGTGAAGTAAATGTTGTAGCTTAACAATATTTGACAGGTTCATTTGTCTTTGTACTTTGAACATACGCCATGTGCTCACTGTCTCGGAGATGGAGGGATGAGGTTTCCACTGAGTAAATGTGACATGAACCACTTCTTACACATAAACTGCAGCTCTATCGCTGTTCTTAGTTGCTTTGTCATCGTCACTCAGTTGGCAACTGTGTGTAGAGTTAAAGAGGCAAAGAATAATAAAATGTTCAGTGGAAAGTCCATCAGCTTTACTGCTTTCTCATGCATAAAGGAAGAAAACTCCAAAGTCACTCAAAGGTACGTCCGTGATATTACGGTGGCACGCCTTTTCATAGTCTCATTAACTCTGTCTTCCTCCATGATATGAAGTGACACATGGTCTTATTAACTCTGTCTAGCTCTACACAGGGTAGTGAGCTGCATAGTTTGAGTACAATCTGAACTGCAATAGTCTTTTCTTCTCTTCTTTTCTTTTCTTTAATTGCCCCCGAAGCTGCGCCTTCGGTGTATTAATGTGTATGAATGATTAGATCCCCCTGATGTGCAGGTTGGCACCTTGCATGGTACCCCCTGCCATCAGTGTATGAATGTGTGTGAATGGGTGAATGTGAATGTCTTGTAAAGCGCTTTGAGTGGTCGGAAAGACTAGAAAGGCGCTATGTAAGTGCAGTCCATTTACCATTTTCTTCCTATTTAATAGATGGAAAAGTGGTTTCATGCTAGCCTTCCAAAATGCCAACTCCTTTAAAATATGTGGAGCCTGACGGTACTATCAGTCCCATCCCCCTCGGTCCCTTCCTGTTGACTTAAACAAACATTTGTCTAGGGCTAGATAACCTATACGGATATTAATGAATAGCGAGAGGTGTTTTACCATGCATCTTTCCGTAGTGCATGTGTGTGTGTGTAGAGGAAGGTTTGCCCCACAGTGAGAAGAGGTAGAATCTTTCTCCCGTGTGGATTTTCATGCGTTTCCTGACGGTGCAACATGCAGAGGAAACTACCTCCACACTCTGTGTAGGTGAAAGCCCTCGGCCCTGTGTGGATCCTCTTGTGCTTCATCATCACGGTCTGCAAACTGGTTCTCTTATCAACCAGTGGAGTCATGGTGCTTATTTCCTGTGCAACAAAGCTGACGTCACTTCAGTTGTGTACTGCTGAATAAGCTCTTCCCGCACACCACGCAACTTTCTGAACTTTCTGAACAAAGACTTTACCATGCTTTTGGTGTTGTCTATCTGTGTGCACGCGCAAAACAAGTTTATTCCTGTGTTTCCTACAGAGCTGGCAGAAATGCTTCCTCTTTTCATCAACTCCAGGAATCCCCTGGTCCTTTTTCAAAGCCCAATCAGCAATTTGCTTGCTGCCGCAGTCAGTGGCATTTCTTCCACCTGATTTCTTGGCACATCCATGATTCAAAGTGTGACAGAAATATATTCTTCTCACTTTGTCAGATTCCTCAGACCTCAGCGTCTGAGGACCCTGAGTTAATGTTTCATGATTGGTTCTCTGCTTCAGGAAGTCCTCCAAAAAATCTTCAGTATTCTTCAGTATTCTTGCTGTTCTTGTTATCTTCCTTTATCAGGCATGTTCTATAGTTGAGGAGTGGAAAGCGTTTAGTAGACATGCTAGTTGATGTCTGGTTGATGTCAAGTGAAAACTGATCTGAACAGCTTTAATGGTCTAACCCAGGTCTTTTATTGTTTACAGGTGAAACCTAAAAAATATTTTACTCACAATGACTGCTACTGTTAGATTTTTTCAGTCAAGATTCAGGACTTTTCCCTCCAGGGAGAGAGTGCTACAGTTGGATCCCACCTAAAAGCACAAAGACAAGTATACAATGTCATGTTACAGATTAAGCTACATTACATAATAAAATCTGATCAAAAAGTACTTTAATATTACCCTTCAATGTAATAAATGTATATACTCTATAGGTGCTATTGTTCTTTATTCAATTTTATGTAATATATGATATTAAATTCTTGTTATTCATTATCTTAACATTCACTAAAATTCACTTATCTAGATTATCTAGTCTATTTTAAAAAACATAATGCTAGGCTCACTAGGCAGCCTCCCTTTCTTGCATTACATTCCTTAGTGGATGATGATGTTTCAAAGTAATATTCTGCTGCTCTCTGCTGGATATTCTACACAACTACATGTTAGAACTGATATAGTTTGTACTGAGGTGCCTATTGCACAGCATGAGATTTTCAAACTATTTTTTTTTTTACCCCCACAAGGTTTTAATAATTTTCATGAACAACTTAACTTGCAAAAAGTGCAGATGCAAAGTAAAAAACAAAAGTTTCTGGCTTGATCACCTCCCTCCCTTCATCACTTCACTTCATCCTTAAAGGGACATTAAGGAATCTATGACCTTGAATAACCTCTATCTGCAACCAGTAGGGATTGCAACATCAATAGAACTTTTCTCTCCTACACAAGTTTTTGAAAGCCATAAATCTCAGAACAACCCTATCAACCCCTTACAGATGTATTATGGTCATTTTGTGCTAGGGGGCAGTAACATTCTTAGTAATTGCCCCGTTAGTGATCCAATATTTCTCACATGCCAATTATTTTCTGAATTGTAGTCCATACTCCAACCTAACATCCCAGTGAGATGTTCTGATAACTAAATGTAGCTCTCTGTAACATAATAAATCATAATAAGTCAGTCAAAATAAAACATGCATGCATAATATTTTATTTCCCAGTTTTTACTTTTACTAAACTATATTGAACAAACAAATAACCTGCTTTTTTTTTTACTAACTTAGTAACTTGTAACTCCCCTTACTAGTTCATTTACTTTATCTGATGGAAAGTGTCTGTCATACCCCCCACTCTGTGTGTCTTTCTGTCTTAAGTAGAAAAGATTCAAAGCACCACCAAAACACACATATACAGACAGATAGACAGACAGACATCACTAACCATGTTTACCTTCCAATCTTGAAGTGATTATTGGTTGAATCCAACCACCCTTTTGTTGTTAACAGTGCATTTTGGCTAGCTTTAGCCTCGCTATCCTCGCCATCACTTCGCTTCACATCACTATCACCAGGTACATGTTTTATTTCATGAATTTTTTTATGTCTAAATCTTTTTCAGTGCATGTTGCTGTCCAACTAGCCTAGTCAATATGGGGCCAGATGGGGCCTTGTATTGAGAGGAGTGTACGCCAAACTCCCTTCAAATAAATTTAAGTTCAATGTTGGTCCTCTGCTTATCGGCAAAGGAACACAATGTTTCAATAGCTTTTCTCAATCAGTACGAATCACTCTTCAGTTAGGCATTCAGCAAATTTCACATTTACTAATTGGTTCACACTGCTCACCACCGCCCACCATGTTGGCGGAAGATGATAGCAGGAATAAGGTGTACCAATTGCATACTCCTCTCTAGATGTGGCTCTGAGATAAAAACAATTTTCTTAAATAAATGACTCCCCAATATTTTAAATGCATTATTCTTTCCCCATCTCTTATCAGAAATATTTTCATGGACCTTGTAATTCTCCAGTACTAGACTTAATAGTTACATAGGTTCAAATGCAGAAGGCTCCCAAAGTACACTAACATAATTCCCCTAAAACCCCAGGACCAGCCCTGCCTTCCTGCCTGCCAGGTTTGTAATAGTACTACTCTCTAGACATTAAAGTGCTCATCCTGTCTCCCTCCCCAAGTGATATGGCATTACCCATGTAATGGCTTTTGAATGGCACCATTACCACAGAGGACACTATGCCATTAAAGCTCTGCTGAAACCAATTTCACACATATAATCACTCAGTTGTAATCTGTAATCGCACTACTGACTTCCAAACAATACATAGTGAAGGGCGGATTGGGGTGCGGATGATGAGTAACTTTAGGTGGTGAAATTATTTCAGGTGAAGCAACTGACCTTAAAACTCTCTCCAAATAGTGCCTCAGACTAAGAGTCTAAATAAACCTAAGATCAATCAAAGAGGTAATAAAACTAGGACACAATTATAGAGGCCGATAAACCATATTGCAAAAAACTAAGTATGGACTTTGCACAGTGGTGCACTGGACACACTGATAGGTTTGAACGAGAAGCAGATATGCACAGGCAGTTTTCATCACACGCTCAATGAATGTCTCGTGCAGAAGAACTGCCAAACTATTTTCCATTTGTTTGATGAAGAAGAAAGAGCTTTTCAGCTCATCCTGCCGAAATATAATTATAGTGTTACATGTTTAGAAGTTGATACTTTGTGTGATGGAGTTAGCGTCTCCTGACAACATGATATAGGCTGTCCTATTATGGTTAAGATGTGAGGTAATGGATGCAGTGGCAGGGATAAAGGGAAAAAGGTTTTATTGGATGTTTACTGGATTGGAAAACCCCAGTGTTGTAATCAATACATCATCAATAAATATTGTAGCTTAAGCCACTATATCAATAGAGGCAGCTTCTCTGTCAATATTAATAAATCCAAGACCTATAGGTTTGTTTATTGATATAGTTTATCTTTGTGTCAAATAGTCTTGGCCCTAAATGATGAAATTAGATTAATGTTGTCTCATTCTTCTCACCAAGGATGTACAACAATGAGAGACCTTCATTGATTTCTTCGAGAGAGGTGAGCCACAAGATTGTCTTGAACACACAAGGGCACCGTCTTTTAAAACAATTCCCGGGAGAAGGTAGACTAGTGACAGACTGCAGCCCGCTCTTGTCTGCAACTTTTACTGTGCATCTCTAATAATAATAATCATAATAAGTAGAAGACCAAGACTAACTTTATTTCTGCAGCACTTTTCTAAAACCTTGTTTAGAATGCTTTGCAGTCAGCTCAAAAACAAAGCCCTAATAGAACAGGAGCATCAGTTAAAACAGAACCTTTGCAGAAGCCAGTCTGTAAAGGTGTGTTTTTTGATTGACGTGATTTAATTAAAGCGAAACAAGTGAGCTTCAAGACCTGGTTTCCAATACTGAGTCCACAGATGAAGTGGAAAATGGTCCTGACATAACACTGATGTAGATACGGATATGATAGATTAAACATGAACCAGTACTGACAGACAGAAAGTTTTCTAATTTTCTTCCAGGCAGAGACCAGCATCCAGGAAGATGTGGATGGTATCACAAACAGTCCCTATCTGCTCGCCCAGGGGACCCGGAAAAGCAACTTCTGCTTCACTGTGATCGACAAACACGCGGTACACTCAGCATTTTGGATGAACTTTTCAAAGCGCGTTTTGTCTTTGACAGCTCGTACAGCCAGAATCTGGCAAATGTGCACTCTTTCCTCCATGATATTGACATTGCAACCACTAAGGTGAATCCCAGGGGAGCAGAACTGAATGTTGCGTTGAACAGATGTGGGTGATTTGGACATAGGCTTAAAGATGTTCTTTTTTATTTGCAAATCCCACCAGGAAAATTCTTATGGCCTTATAAAACATTTAAAGTTGATCCGTGGTATTTGTTCAAGGAAGTTTCTACTTTTTTCCCCCAAATGTACATGGCACTTCCTCTGAAGTGAACGAAGAAAGCATCTAATAAGGCAAAAGTAACACATGCACTTTTTCTGATAATGATGGTGAAGGTCCCTCTACTGCTGCTAGCAGTTTTGCAGTAACCAATTATGGTGATGTGCCAGCACAAAGTTCACTTTCAGTCTGAATTTAGTGAAGATAGTCCCAAGATAGTAATGCGGAATTGAGAGATGCATGCAAAACACTTCCGAACAATGCTGAGAAACCCCATCCTCCCATTCCCCATCCAACGATCTTGCCTGCTAAATTAATTACAGTACTTTTCAGTTGATATTATTTATTATACATGGAATCCTGGAGGGTTTTGCTCAATATGAGATGAAATTGCTAATCCATCACTCGAGAGACAGTTCTGTATCTGCAAAGGAAATGGACGCAAGAATTCAGAGCGTCAACTACAGACAATATGGAACAAAACAACAGACCACCTACTGTGGTACACAGAACACGCAATTCAGTCTTGGTGTCTGTTACGCAATGTAGCACTTATCTTTGGTGACTTGGCGTGTCCAAATGAGCAACACGTTTATTATTGCTTCAAGTAGTCAGCATTTTATTTTCTCCAGGGTTATCAAATGGTATTACTGTTTGGTTTTTCGAATGCAAACACTTGAATGCAAAACACCACAGATTGTTTTTCCTGAAAAGAAACTGCTAGCCATGCATCATTATATGGCGCGTTATCCTCTGTGTATTCAGAAAATTGCACAGGTGGTGCATGCACTATGAGGCAAAACACAATTTAAAAAAAACAACAAAAAATGCTTAAAAGCTTCAAATTATTTTTTTTACTAAATCATTGGCCAAGAAACATCAAAGTCAGATGAGATACAAGTGGGAGACACTTGACCTAGATACCCTGGTTATCGGTCCAGGGAAATGGTGTCCTTGAAGCAATGGTAAGAACTCATGAGACAGCCAACACCTACGTTTTGAGTGCAGAATAGGCCAAACATCAAGGCAAAGTGTGACGTTCAGATTTGGTTGTTTGTATTAAAGTTCACTGTGAGATGCCAAAATTTCATCTATCCTTGGGAAGATGTTCTGCTGGTTTTTACTGCAGTTTTTTTTTATTAACAAATGCCATGTAAGGAGAATAGAGAACCCGTGGAGTGTGGCCTTCTGTTCCTGCTGATCTCATTGTTGTCAGTGGTTTTCAAAATTTTCCTTTTCATGCCGTGTTTTTATCTTGGGAAAAAATCTGGGGGAAAAAATATTTTGTTGAACAAGAAATGATATTGTATAAATCTATAACCATTGTACTCAACAAGTAGGCCGCAGTGCAATACATGCAAAGTCATTTGTCATTTTGTCATTTATTGACAAATGGGTTGGGTGAGAGATGACTGCACGGCTCGTTACCTTTGCTTCAGACACTTATTTGAACATTTCCATGCAGTGAGAATTGCAGAAAGAAAGGGACCAAATGTTGTTGATGTTCTGTATCACAAAGCATATCACCTACAGATGTCATATGGTGGTGATGATTCAAGTTAGCTGTCTCGCGCTGCTTCATGTCTTTTTGTTGTCAAGCTTTTGCACAGTACTGGTGCTCTTGTAATACCTGGCCAACAGATGCCATGTAAGGAGAATAGAGAATACAAACTCCATGCTCCTGTGGATAAAATTTACCTACAGAGGCACAGGAGTGTGGCCTTGTATTGTGTGTGGCCTGCTCACCCAAACTATTTCCTATTGAAAAGCA